>JANHGN010019823.1:18302-101814 GCA_024605025.1 Megaceryle maxima | reverse complement strand
ATAATTAATTACTTTATTAATATACTAAATTAAAGTACTATTAGTAATTTATTTTAATATATACTTCCATTCTTTCTCCAGGAAAAGCTGTATCATCTTTAATCTGGAATTATGCAGCATCAGAATGCTGTAGGTGTTAATTCCTGATTGTTCATAGTCTTTGTATCATACATACATGACTCTGTTTGAATTTATCCCTAGAAAAGCAGATGGCAAGGCTGAAGGCTTAAGATCTATTCACTGTTATGCAGATTATTTCCATTGACATCAAGAGAGTTTTATATGAGGACTAAGTTACTAATTTATTTCTAAAACTTAAGAATACAATCCTTTTGCTTTCAAGTGGTATGTATATGGAGATGACATTTGACAATTTTCCATCAGGCTAACATTGTTTCAGCTCCTTGAAGTGGGCAAGAGCTGGCCTTCCATTTATGTGACACTGTTGATTATTGCATGATTATCTAGTTTATAAATCAATATTTGCAGTCAGAGTTAAAAAAAGACAAATTCTAGCACATCCCCAGATGATACGCTTGGCACAATGCCCATCATCACAAATTATATTAAATTCTACAGTATTCTTGTGGCAAAACAAGTAGGCAGAGATGCTTCCATTTACTGATTTTCCACTACTTACATTTTCTTTTAATTCTTCCATTGGTTAGCTACCCAAGATGAAGAGAGCTTTGTTCTGAATTAGATATCAAAATCAGAAGCGTCTCCCAAGCTAGAGATGTCTCCTGTTCCTACTTCATCTTCTCCCAGGTACTACAACACCGACACTTGGTGTGCCCTGCAGCTCCTTTCTTTTCCTCTGTTCTTGTCATCTCAGACTTGTTAACTGAAGGCCACTATTTCCTCTATGTGACAAAAGGCCCAATTCTCACCCTCACATACCCATCTATTGCTTGGACAGGAACCATGTTAAAATTTGATTCATAAATTTCATCTTGTGAATGATTCAGCTGTTTATATCCTGCATATCCAAAAAAAAAGGAATGATGGGGAGAGGAAGAATATTAGGTGAATCCTTTAATAAGGCTTAAAATTATCACAGTCCCAAAGCAAACACTAATTGTCCTTAATCAGCTTCCAACACTTCTAGCCATTAAGCATACTTACATTCCTAGATACAAGAACCACTATCCTAACATAGTCTGATATGAAGTGAATAAGCCTCCTTCATAAAATATTTAATAAATCTACAAAAGTAGAATAGCAGATAATGGGCTACTCCAGCAAATCCTTGAAAAGCAGGATTTAGTCATTAGATTTCATTACTTCTTGACATCACAAACAGGTTATCCAAACAACATAGTCTACTGCACATCAGAAAAAATAACCACATCCTAAAACTCAGATCAAAAAATATGTGAGGATGTTATTCCAATATGAATTTCAATGGAATTTAAAAATTAATTTGTAAAAATTAATTCGCTCTATCAACACTGAGATTAATAGGTTTCAGTTCTCATTGAAATTCTTGAAAGTTCTATGTGGATAAAGAATTACTATGGTTATAAGTACTGGTGTAGTATTGAAATATTGCCTACATTAATTCAAGAGGGATGAATGTATATTATATATAAAAAATCTTTCCCATATAAGCTAGATATTGAAAAAATTCTTGCTCTGGATAGATATACTTTCTAAGGCAACTTTTGCTTACCTTAATCAACCCAAAGCAAGAAACATGATAAAAGTTCCAGTATTCTACACAGTGACATTTATATAAATCAGGCAGGGTTTGTCCCTGAAGTTAAAATAAAATAACTCCCTGAAGAACAAAGAAAAATAATTTACTGTACACAATATCCATCATCAATCAGTAATCAGTCACTTTAGTTTCTAAAGTCTACCTTAAAAGCTATGGATATTAGTTGGTTTAGCCTCATAAAGTTAGATATTTCTTTTAAATTCAGTAAGAACTGTGAATTTCCTAAAAATACCTACACAGTGTACAAGAAAGGGTTGAGGAAGAAGTAAAATCTGTGTGAGTTGAAACTTAATAGATTGCAGTTGGTTGCTCCAAACTGTTTGTGGTTAAAAGCATTTTAAAAGCACAGTATTATTACACTATGAGTAAGTCAGGTTTTCTTTTTTTGTTTGTTTGTTTTTCTTCTCCAGTTAATTTTTTTTTTACCAGGAATTGTCACCTTGAGTAAATCTTACATAAACCCAAATGCCAGTTGGTAATTTTCCTAAACTATTTTTGTGTGACTGCTTTTTTTAAGTGTCATGGAAGCCATAAGTCCAGTTTCATGGCTACTGAGCACCCAAAGCTACATCTAAAGCAGTGGTGGCTGTGGATACTGGGTAACCTTAAAAACAAATTAGAAAGCAATGCTGCTGACACAGAGAGAGTAGCTGTGGAAGCTCCTAGCACAGAGAACACCCATTGACTCATCTGGTATTTCCATACATGAAAGCTTGGAAAACTGCTTTCTGTTCTCAAATCTCAGGAGGTGCTGAGACTTCATTCGGTCTTATTATGGATCTTCTTAGTTTCCATCTCAGAAATACACTTATGTACTTTAAAGCAAATTAAATTTAACCTCTGTGTTTGTGTGCATTTCTATGTGGTTTTATGTGTGTATATACATACACACATTCCTTCATCTTGTATTTTGAGGTAGCAAACATGTCCTTTTGCTACTTAAGAATCCAGACCAGAAGAATGGAAATAAGATGCTTGTATATATTTTATCACCTTTGACAATAATAAAAGATTATTTGTCCCCAGGAGAAACAAGACAACCATCTTACAACTATTCATCTGCCACAATATCACCACTGTCGTTTTGGTGAGGTCTTCCAACTTTGAGAATTTTGGCAGATGTCCCCTTTACTGGGACATCACATTTTTTTGCAAATTCAGTCTTGTGAACTTTATCTGTCCTCAGCAAAACCATACAGATGAAACACCTAAGTCTGATGTAGCTTGCATCGATGTTACTAGGAAGCTATTTTCTCAATCTGCAATTGCCAGAGCCCCATGCACACTTCTGCTGGCCACCAAAAAGGTAGAAAAGTGGAAGAAATAGGCCTGGTAACCTGTGGTTTACTATGACAGCTTTATATGCATTTGAAATTCTCCCATATTAAAAAAAAAAAAAAAAAAAAAAAAAAAAAAATCTTTACTTCCTTGTTTTGTCAGAAAATTACAAGGAAGTGATAAAAGGGGTAAGTATGTGAACCTCAGAACACATGAGAAAAACTGGTGTGCAACAACAAAAAGTTAACACTTAGTCTGCCAAATGCCTACTATCGTATTTCACAGAACTGACTTTCAAGAGAAAAAAAAGGCATTGTTTCTCCTCCTTATAACAGATGTTCAGCAAAGTCAAAGCTACAACAAACAACAAAGAAAGAGGGGGTTTATGATGGTTTGTTTTAATGGAGGAAAAAACCTTCAAACAACTGGAAAAAATGAAGCCTTCTTAAGTGCTCCTTAATTAAATTAGACAGTATTGAGCTGAGACCAAAATATGTGTAAAAGTGATTTCTCACAGAATCACAGAATTTCTTTGGTTGGAAGAGACCTTCAAGAGCATCTAGTCCAACCTTCAACCTAACACTGCAACCTCACCCTGTGAATATAGGTATAGTACACAGTGTTCTGAGCAATCCCTTTTAACCAGTGGTGGGCACAGCAGTAAGGTCTCCAAGATCTTTTGAGAAAAGGCCTGAAAATCACAGCTCCTAAAATCTCTTGTCTCAATCTGCTTTGAAATGCTGACTTACACCTTTATGAAAAGAAGCCAAGTCATTTGCCAACAACAGCTGCCTTTCCAAAAGTCAGTCAATGTTTATTGACTTTCTGGATACACAGCAGAAGTTTTTGAGACCTAAGCAGTTTTTTGGTCAGACAGAAAGTATGTCTCAGGAATTCTTCCTTTTATCCAGCTTCTCTCCATGGCTATATGCATGCTGTATCAATGAATGCAGTATGAATGTGAAGTTTACAGTTCATTCAGTGTATTTTTCACTCAGTAAAATTACAATGCTCCTTTCCACAACCCCTTCATTCTTATCTAAGTGTTTATAGTGCTGCATTGTAAATGGATCACTGAAACAAATGAAAAAAGGCCACCCATATAGCTGTTATTAGCACAATGGAGGATGACATTCCATGCTTTTTTAGTCCAACTCATGCAAGTAGGTGTAAAAAAAGATAACAAAAAAGGATTCATCTGCATCCAGATCAGTTCAATGAACTGACTTACAGAACAAATGCTCTATCTCTAATGCCTGAAAAAGGTGCAGTTACGTGACAAGGACATCCAATCAGGAGGTTGGTGAGGGAGAGACTGCTTTTTCAGTGACAACTCTCACTCATGTGGCATTGAAGTGGCCATAAAATCACTCCTTGAGAGGAAAAAAAATGTATAGCATAGTGCTAGGGTGAAACTTGGGTTTGGAACTTCCTGTTCTCTGTATAGGGACAGAATTAGTATCCATGGGCTCTTCCAGATCTTTTTCTCCAATTGTCCTTCCCTTGTTCCCCTCACTCGTTTTCTCCCACAGGTATCTCCATTCCTTTGTTTCTCATGAAACTGAGTTCTATCCATACCAGAGAAGATCCAGTACCTTCTTACTCAAGGAAGAAGCATGTGGGTCTGTTACATACTTTGTTCTGCAGGCAGTCAATACTATACAGGATAGGTGTGTCAAGAAGGAGAAGTTTTTTTCCAAAATTAAAAAACTCATGTACATATGTGCAAGGAAAAGCATTCTGCTGGAAGTAACAGATTCAGGTCTGTGATCTGAGCAGTCATTACGAGGCAGGACTTCAACAAAGGATTTGTGTCAACATTCACATGTAAACATGAACTTATTTTGCTATGTGATGTAGTGTCACTCAGACAACTAAGGCCTATGGTTATAATATAAAGACATTTTAGAAAGTACTTCTAGGTAGAAATAGGCAGACTTGTGTCAAAGTGAATGCAGCCTGTAACATTAAAAAGTTCAAATATAGAACAGAGCAACCGTGGAATCAATGAAGGAAACCCAAATTAAGACAAGAATTTCTAGGGTAAAAACACCCCTTTTTTCATTAAACTCAGGTCTTTTCATATGAATAAAAAAAAAAAGGGAAAAAGTACAAAGATAATTATGTTCATTTATTCTCCTTTAACATTCAGAAGGACAAACAGTCTACAAGTTGGATGTGGTATTTATATAAGGGGTATCCTTCTAATTAATAGGGAACACTGAAATTTTATTGGAGAACAAAAGCAGTGAGCGCAGAATGGTGACTTTCTGTTTCAAATATTTGGAAGACAGGCTCACACTATGACCTGCTTCCAGTTTCCAGTGGTATTAGGGATGAAGCCAGTATAAATCCAGTTGTCACAAAAGAACAAGTTATAGTATATATTAAACCACAAAAAAATACTTTCAAATAACATTAAGGGTATGACTTAAGCCCACAAAAGCTAGGAAATTCAGAGCTAGGGCTGCAACTCTGTCCTTAGGTCACCCCATTTTGTTTAGGTATAGTAGCAGATATGAAGGGAGCTACATGAAACATGATGGTTTGGGTTTTCAAGAGCAAGTACAACATTTGGCATTCGTCTGTTCTGGGTAGGGTTTGCAAGCTAATCTAGAGCTGACAAAGCCTTCTCCTAGAATGGAAGATGATACAACGGATAAACCAGATCTCTGCATTAAATGTTAATAATAGAATTCATGCCTTCCCTTACCTGATTAACTTTGTGATCCATGTTCCTGGACTTCAGATAGTTAGTTTCTTTTGGAGATGTTTGCTGGGAGTCGTATGATTAGTGAATTAACCCATGTCACATATACAGGTCTGGACTGAGTGAGTGGGTGATCACAGTGACCGTGATATTTGAATATGCTGACAGCATATAGATAGCAGATCTATAGATAGCAGGCAAAACACAAATGTAGCAAACTGTGTTGATAAATAGCAATAAATCTCTAATGGAGAATATGTTATTATCTGCTGGAAGTTATGAGATGGAACAAAAGGGACACTTAAGAAGCAATGGCAGGTTTAGAGGTGAGCTCAAGAAGAAATTAAAAGCAGAAAATTATCTACAGGAGTGAGTTGAAGGAGGTTTTTCTCTGATACCCAAGAAGAGTATACCTGACATAAGGGCATCTGCACAAGGGTTTTCTTAAGTGTTGCTACGTCAGGTGACTTATATTTTTTTTTCCACACTCACAACCATGTAACAAAAAAACATTTATATAGGGCCTCGGGGTCATGTTCTTGATTATTTTTAAGGAAGACAATAACAGCTAGCTTGGGTCTACTAGATACCCTGCCACTGTCAGCCCATCCATTGGATTTCACAAGAGCACATTATTGACTTCCTTAGAGCTGAATCATGTGGTGACTGATTCCCAAAGTTCAATCAGGTTTTGATTCATGCTTTCTAAAAAAATCAGACTAGGAGTTACTTTAAGGTTTCACAAACATTTCAGAGAGCTGGAATGGGTCTTGAATTTGCAATGAATTTCACAACTTGCTGAGTTTTAAGTAATTCCATATTTCTTGATATGAGCTTCAATGGTCTTCATAAAATACAGTAACCTGTGACTCTGCTTCTTTACAATAGCTGTGCATAAGGATCTGCATAATAGCTCCATGCTTCTTGGGTTGAAATCTGTATTTTAATTTCAATACATAACAAAGAGATATAATCAAACTAACTGATATATGTAGGATTTACTTTTTTAAATCCGTCAATGCTACTTTGAAATTGTGGTGATTATTATCAGCTGAAAGTACATTTCTAAGTTTTTATTTCCTTGCTCATTAAACTGAATTCTTGTAAACATATTGCTGTCGATTTATAAAAATAACATAAGTGATCTGACAGCTATGTTTTAGCTGTCCTGTCATTCATATTCAGAGTGAAGATGATGGAAGTACAAAGTTGTAATCATTCTCCTGTTTACAATCAGAGATGAAGTATGGAACCTACCCTTCCTATGAAGTCCTGTCTAATTCAGGTTTCAGAGCTACACTAAAGAGTTGTAAAATAAAAGGGTTTTTTTCCTTTTCATTAAGCCTGTAGGTTTGCGTCAGATCAAAAGCAAAAATTATCTGAAATTGGTAGGCTTTACACTGTCCCCATCCAAAGAATAACTTGCCCCATATCCAGCCTATTTCACCAAAAGGTTTTCAGTCTGTTAAATTCCATGTAAGACTTGGGGTTCATTTACCTAAAGTTTCATACTACTAATGCCACAAGACAGGTACTTTTTAAGAGCAGTCAACATTACAGGCATATAGCAGCCAAGTTCTCAAGCACCAGTTGAAATTCTGCTACCTTTCATGATTGTCTTCTTAGCCTCCTTCATATACAAGGCAATATAACATTTTTCCTTGATATTTAATCTACAATTTATTAGTATATGACTGACTGGCTGAGAGGGTACACAATTTCAACTACCAAGACTGAAAAAGGCTTCTATAAATCAACCATGTGCCTGAACATTCATGTTGGATGACCTTATATTTGCTTTGAGCAGAAAACATCCTCCCATGTTGTAAGTGTTGCTCTGCTGATGAAGGATTTCTTGTCAAACTAATGTGATTTTGTTGTGAGATCTCAGCCTGACCATGCTGAAAACAATTCATATGTGTTAATATATATAATATATATAATCACAAATGTAATTGAAAGTTAGACCTCAGTTTTCTCTACAGAGTCATTTTTGCATTCAGTATACTTAATTTAAATGAACTACATCCACTTACCTTCCATATATAAAAATATGTAAACATTTAGCTTCAATCAGTAACTCACTAGAAGGAGGAATTAATTTACAGTATCATATTCTGAAACATAAAAGGACAATGTTCACACCTGCCACCCAAAACTCAGTTAAATTCAGAATTCATTACAAGCCCTAAGCACAACCAATGTTCCTTGAAAGGACTGCAAATATTCTGAACAAGCCATGACCCAGTTTTCAGCACAGTTGTGCCAAATTACTTTTGCGTTTAAATAAAAATAATAAAATTGCACAGTTTTGCATAGTTTCAGGGCAAAATTGAGGGGGCAGAAGGGGAAGAACTGTGGGCTGAGATGGGTTTCACTTTACAGTTTTGGAACAACCAAAACTCAAAGTAAAATGAACATAGTGAGTGCATAGAACCACAGGAACCAAACCAAAGAAAAGATTGGAAAGGAATGTTATTACAGCCTTTATATCTATCAGGGTAGCTAGGTAGTATTTGGCTCCTATGGCAATAGTATTTGAATAATGCATTTCTAGCAATTTTCACATGTGATTCTCACCAGTGAGGCCATTGCTGAAAGAGTGTGTGTAATTCTGATGTCCATACTTAAAAAAGATATTAAATCATGTAGGGCTCAGGAAAGCAAAATAAGAATAAGCCATAGTGTGGAAAATTAGTCTTAAAATGACAGATCAGGAAAACTCGGTCTACTTAATTTATCCATGAGAAAATAACTAGGTGGCCTGGTAATAGTTTATTAGAGTTTAAATGAGAAGACTTTCAATAGTAGTTTTGTTGATTTTTTTAATTTTAAAAGATAAATATAAAGAACTTATAGCTAGAAACTTAAGCTTGACAAATGAATAATTAAAATAAGTACATCTGTTATAGTGGAATTATTCCTCACTTCAGGTCACTGAATGAAAAAAGAAATATCTTAAACAATTTTTCCTAAATCCATCGAAAGGGGCTTAACAATTAACTTATTAAGATAATATTTAGAATAAGATTGTGATAAACTCAGTCACAATGCAATGAAAAACAGAATGGAAAAAATCCCATAAATGTCAGTATGTAAGACCAGCAGATGACAATGTAAGTTGAAATTTTCTTTCTCTGAAATTTCTAATGATTTTTTTTTTTAAATTCTAGTTTAAATCCCTTCAAAGTTAGTAAAATTTTTCCTGCTGACTCGAAAAGATGTAGTGTAAATTAAATTTGAGGACTTCTGAAAATCTTACCCTACTGTCACAAAACTTGACATTCGACAAGGAGCTGACTCTTTTTCTGCTTTACATTCTTTTAATAATAAGTTCCTTAAGCAATAAAAATGCTAATAATAGTTCTCCCTTAAGGTACTTTTGCTTCGAGAACAAAGTAACAATGCATGCAGCCAGATTAGAAGACTCAGAAAACAGTCTTTAAAGCCATATTTCTTGCAGCGTTATTCCTTTCTTCCAGAAGTACTCCAGATCATATTGTTTAGCAACTGTCATAAACAGAAGTGGAGGGAGAAACCCCTGCTTTATGCATCAGTTAAATGCAGCCATCCTTGAGTGCAGCACAACAAAATCTCCCTGTGGCTTTTTCATCCAAAATTACAGAGAATTTGAAGTAGAGAGACTATCAAAAGCAATCATCTTCCAAAAATATGCAAGTCATTTCCAACTACATTTTGGTTTTACTGAAAAACAATGAAGAATTTTGCTCTTGCTCTTCCAGAATGCAGCATCAGTAACTAAAAAACAAATCCTCAGCTACTATAAAAGACATAGTCTGCATCACCAGAAACTGAGAATATTAAATCAAGATGAAGCCAGGACATAAAAGCTCTTCTAAAAGAGGTCTGCTAGTGACCCATTTTTAGAGTCAGCTCCTCAGGATTAAGATGGCTTTCCCTGTGTATTTTACAATGAGACTAACTAAGGTACCAGAGGTTAACATGGGACAATGATTCAAGTTATGCAGTCAATTGAACAAAAGTTCCTCTCAAATTAGTGGGAGTTCTGCTCAGTTGAAGGACTCAGAATTTGGCCCAGTAATAGAAGGCCCTACTCTAATTAAGTTATTCATTTTTAGCCCTAAGCATTCCTCTTCCTCAGTGGAGTGTGCCAAGAAAACTAAAAAACTGAGCAGCACAGAAGTAGTATTAAACTTTTAACAATGCTTTGCACTGACACAGGGAGGAATCTCAGAGCTATTCAGAAACAATGGCATGATCTGCAACTGGAGCCAGGGAATTAGCAGTATATGAAACTTACAGATGTGCTTTTCATTGGGACCACCCCCTGTTTTCATATGCTGAAGTTGTTCTCATGCCTCATGCTTAACCTAACCACTTAAATCTCACTGAAGTTACTGTTAGTTACATGCCAAAGGTTGTAAATGCCCAGCTGGAAAGTTAGCTTTTTATTTCTTACATATTACTCAATTGCAGTTAATATATTTCTACTTTTTATATTTAAAACATAATTTCATTGAACTGTATGTTAACATTACCACTTTGTCTCAGTTCACCGAATACTTAAAATTTGTGTAATTTTTGTTATGTAAATAGATCTCTGATTCAGTTAGTCCATAACACATAACACCAAACAACGCATGAGAATATTACGGTACACAGTCAAATGTCAGATATAATTTAAAACAAAACAGAACTATCTGTAAAGCTTTGAGAAACAGTTATTTACATTGTGCAAGGATTATTTTTTCTAAAGTTTTGGGGTTTTATAAAAAATATTTTCTACTTGTTTAAATTTTTTCAAGTTATTTGCATGTAGCCATACAACAGCATGATTGACTGACTTATATGTTCTTACTTGTTTGTTTTTTCCTCCTCTTGGAATGTGGAGAGAGGTTACTGATTTGATTTTTCCAGGCATATCTGGTTTGATCTTTGGTTTGTTTGTTTGTTTGTTTGGGGTTTTTGTTTGGGTTTTTTGTTTGTTTGTTTGGGGTTTTTGTTTATTTGTTTTGTTGTTGTTTTTATTTTGTTTTTTTGTTGTTTGGTTTGGGGTTTTTTTTGAGGGTTCTTTTGTTTGTTTGTTTTTATTTTGGTTTGGGGGGGTTTTGTGGTTTATTTTTTGTTTTGTTTTGTTTGGTTGGTTTGGTTTTTTTACATAGACATGTATAACCATTACATTCAGGATAATATGTAGATCTGGAATAGGAACAGCGTATACTCCCACCTGAGATCTCCATCTCATGAAGAGTGTAGCAGATAATGATCTTCTAATGATCCTCTAGGGATGAATTCAATGGTAATTCTCAATTTGAATGCTTGGCTTTGAATAAGCCTATGTTTTCAAACCAGTAAAATATGAAATCAATCAATCAATCAAGTTGCACTATTTTGATACCCACATGAATTGTGAGTAGGGCTGATATATCTTGCTGCATGGCACAGTCCATTACCACTTAGAAGAGGAAGGGAGTCAGTAGTTAATCAACCAGTTCTTACTGATTGCTCTTGACTTTATCCCCATTTATTCCCAGGTGTATAAGAAATTTAGCAACTACTTCCAGTCTCTCTCTAACCAAGTCTTCTTGCATAACCTGTCACTGAGCTTACCAGGTTAGCTGGTTAGGCTTTTTGATTGGCTTCATCTCATGTAACAGTGTATACGCTGTCATGTGACTATTCATCTGCAGAGGATTAATTTTTTATTGACTCAGTAGAGCAAGGTAAGCATTTCTAGAGCATGATTAGTACCTCTAAAGAGAGATTATTGAAACAAGTCCCAGTATAGGAGCCCAAATAATATTTCATTGATTAAATGGAGCCTAGGTGGTCAGGTCAGTTTTCAATGTTTGCAGTACAGATATATGAAGCTAAGTAAGATAAATTCCATCCTCATGGACAAATTATATGTGCAAATGACCATTATATGGTCTATAATTCAATAAAGGAAGTAGAGGTGTACAACAAAATACCTATGACTATCCCTAATAATTTTCAAGTAGCAGATAAGGTTCACTACTGACACATTCACAAGTTGTTGATGTTCACCAGACAGGTCTTATCAACTAATCTCTATACTAACAGACTGTTTAATGAATTAAAATATTATATATAGTCATTGGAAAGGTGAGGACAACATGACTGCTGGTAATTATTAGTTTTAGATAATTTCAGCTGCTGACTATATATCTGCTGACTATACTGAGCTAGCATTTCCTGTCCCTGCCATAGACAAGCAGTCTTACTCCCACTTTTATGCTACCATCTGCATGGCTAGTGTCAGCAAACCGATTCAGCTAAAAAGTTAGTAGTCTTTATCTGGATTAGTTCTCTAAAAGTCAAGAAATAGGAATATGCCAACATTGTCTGAGGATAGGTGAGGTCACCACTTTTGGCAGAAGCATCTACTTAGATCATCATTTAAGTGATTGTGAAAGCACAACCTTAGCTACATGCAGAGAGCTAATTCTCATTATCTTCTGCATGGCCACAGCATGTAACCACTCATTCTTAGATTCCTGCTAAAATGCGATGTAAAACTCAACACTGAGTGTCATTTGCTGCTGTTTGACAAGTCATCTGACAACTGGGGAATGATAAAAAGAGCACTTAAGTGGTAAAAACCTTGGTGCTCAAGAGTAAACAGAATCAGATCAGTGGAAAGATTCATTTATGTGGGAAGAGTTAAGTGAAGAAAACCTGCTGCCAGAACAACTAGTAATATCTTGAAAACAGGAAGAAAACAGACATCAAACATAAAGATCACCTTCTGACAAATTTTATAACCCCGCTCCAAAACATAGTGGTTCAAATCTTCTCACTAAAATAGCTGCATTTTTTTTCTTGGTTTCTTAGAAATAACTAGACTATGCAAAGTAAAATTTCCTCAAAAAAAAAAAAAAAAAAAATCCTGTCTGAGGTAGATAGATATATATCAATAAAAAGTTTCTTCAGATAAAGTTTAATTACTGAAAACAAGATTTTATAAGACACATCTGAAAACTTTAGCACTAGGTAGTGTTTCCAGTCCAAACAATAGTTTTTATTGTAGAAACCTGTATGAAAATTCTGGCATTGAAGTGAAAACTGATCTGTGTGATAAATACTGACTTTTAAAGTATTCTGTCTATATAGACGCTACATGAACATCTACAAAAATATATATTCTGAGTACTATGCAATAATAATAAGCAAACTCCATGTAATACTCATCCTTGCAAATGTATATGGGATACAGAACTACTGATACTCAGAAATAGCCCTGCGAACCAAGCACATAGATGCATCAACATGGTACAACTGCTTATAAACAAGTGAAGCTACACCTCAGAAATAACTTCTAAATTTAGCTCTCATGATCAAGAAATAAGTATTAATTGTTACTAATTTATATCACAGTACTGTTTAGTGTGTCCAGTAAGGCACTGTATGGACATATTGAAAACAGAGCTCCTGCCTTCAAGAGCTTACAGGATTAACTATGACCTATTTATCATAAAGATGCTGATCCAGATATTCATAGGGATTTGCTTGAAGCAATGTTTTAATGGCATGTTTCTCAAGAACACATATCACTTCAAGATCTTCTAGGTAATATACTGGTAAAAGGAAATTTACCACACACACCCCTCTAAGCCTGATGAGGACCCAAGGGCTAATCAAAACCACTACAGCCCTTTTGCAATGAATCTGAATTAATCAAATCATCCCTGCTGGTTTTTGTTAATGTTTGGATAATCTAGCTTTTCTGCAGTATGCTCTTGCTGTCTGAGTAGACGACTGGGAGCCAGAAACTCCTTGAGTTTTAATCCTGGCTCTGACACTGATTGTCTCTGTGGCTTTGGGCAAGGAGTCATTGTTCTATAGTAAAATGCTTGTATTGGCAAGATGATGAACTACTGTAGATGATCTAATAAAATTTTTCCATCTTTAATTTCTATGATTCTGTAATGCTAACAACCTAAGTTTCAACCTCGCATGATTCTATGATTTGAAGAGAGGAGGTAAGTACTTACCCAGTTTGCCTGCATGTGCAGAAGGATTGAAGTGATAAGACACAGGACCTCACAGGAATGAAGCTACAATGCCTAATTAATATCTTGTTCAGTACCTTGTTAATCAACCTGTCCTATAGGGACTGCATAACATAAGGCCAGATTGAATAGCCTCCTTTCCTTTCTATTAATAATTGTCCTAGATGGAGTTTGCTGGAAAATTCTACCTGTAGCAATTTGGGGACTCTTCTCTTGTGTTTAAGCGTTGTTTCACTTGAATGTTTCAGAAGAGCAAAGCAACTACCAAACTAGCCAATAGTGGACTTTTTTTTTCTTCTGGGAAAGCTAAGGAAAGAGGGAAAGCACAATAAGGTAGTGATGCTTATGCCACTGTGTACAATGACACAGTCATTGTACAAATGCCCGCATTCCCCGACTGTTGCAACCAGCTCAGTTACACCCACTGATTGCTGACTGAAGATGGAGATTCTTACTAGTGACTCTAACTTTACCTAGGGAACAGACTGGAGAATAATAGCTCCAACTTTAG
Organism: Megaceryle maxima; assembly: GCA_024605025.1. Lineage (NCBI taxonomy): Eukaryota > Metazoa > Chordata > Aves > Coraciiformes > Cerylidae > Megaceryle > Megaceryle maxima. The sequence continues at coordinate 87,580 of JANHGN010019823.1, read as the reverse complement.
GATAACCCCCCCAAAAGTCCAATAAAACAATATGCCTCTGAAAAATGTTATTAAAATTTTTAGGTCTAGAAAGACAGAAGGCATGCAGTAAAATGAATGGTCGTGTACATATAATTGGCTTCATGTTAGCTTAACTGTTTCATTCACTGTCCAAAGAACACCAGCCATAGTAACTTCTGTAGTTTACTGCTAAGGACTCCATTCTGCTTTTTCAGTGTATGAGTAAGAGAGTCAAAGTCGGGACTGTGGCTGTTAATGCACAATAAATCTTGCGTATCAGCTATATAACATTGGATCTATCACATGGAGGAAGACAGGACAGAAGACTAACCATAACATGTTTCAGTGAAGGATAGTTACAAGCCCATCTACCTGAGGACTTTCTCAGTTTCTTTTGACAATGAAATCTGGCTTTCTCACACCAGACAATGCACAGTGACAACTACTTATGGAACTGGTTGATAATGAGGTGTTTGACAGGGATTTCCCTCTCATTGTTTTAGCAAGTTATACTGCTGTTTCCATGACAGAATTTTTTTCTTAACCTACTTTCTTTAAAGAAGGATGTCACCTTGGTCCTTGGCTCCATTGCTACGTATCATATCAAGGCAGATAAGGCAGAAAGAAGACCGATCCTTGCTTGAACAGTAGCAATCTCTTTGCAGTGCCAAAAAGTAATTGGACTTTATCCTCCATGTGGTAAAGACCAAAGAGCAATATAGGTAATGTAGAAATGTATAGATAGCTTGCTATTGTTGCAAGAGGATATGATGATCTGCCAGATGAATGCTGCAAGACAGTGATCCATCAAACTGTCAGGAGTAAATAGGGAGACAAAGATGAGTAATGTGTCTCTCAAAGTTACAGTGCATCTTGGAGTTCTTAATGGTATGTCAACAGCTAGAGAATTACCCTTTGCAATCATGTGACTATCCTGTCATGAAAATACTAACAATGATGATACATTGCTATTATAAACTAAAATTCTGCCAAATTAATTTTCAGTCCAGAAGACATATCACTGTCATTCATTGTCATACTATTTTAATAAATTCAAATGACTTGTGTCAATAGACACTTGTTTCCTTAATCTTTAACAACATAACATTATAATGAAAAATACATATAATTACTGTCATTTACAGCAAATATTGATGGAGTTTTTAGGTTAAGCAATCAGGCCAGCTACAGAGGAATGGTTGGTTTACCAATTATCACATTTTCTTAGAAATGAATGCATAAACCTCAAGATATACCACAGTTAAAGGCTATTTCAGTCACCGGAAAACAACTGAAAGACATCTAGAAACATCTGGAAAAGGACATTTGGAAAAAAAAAAAAAAAAAAAGTACTTCATGCAAGTCACAAGAAAATTATTATCCAAGCTAGGTCACTGACAAGAGATGTTATTAATGATCCCATTGAAATTATTAATGCATTTAACAATCACTTTGCAAACTATAATATTATATCCTGGGAGAATACTGAATCATGCTGGTTACTTGGATGAAGATCAAATAAGCTTAGGATGAAAAGATCAGAAACTCTGAGAAAGCTGAGAGTACTTTGTGATTAATAAAAATTAAATGCCAGAACTACTTGATTTGTATTTAAGTCCACAAAAGAGTGTTGACTGGATTTTACTCCATGATTCAGAATTATACAATAACTAAGCACATCTCTGCACACACAAAATATTAGCATTCATAAAATATAAGCATGAGTCTACTGTTATAGTTATATGCAAATGTGGTACAGGAATATTGCATGCAGGTGATGCACAGCTGAAACCTCTCTTCAGTTCACAAAACAGACCTTACTGTAACACTTTGGTAATACATAACTGCTATGGCATTTTGCAGACAAGAATTTCTTGATCTTTCTGTTTACTTCCCAAGTAGTTTTACGATGAATAGCCTGTTTCCTATCTGATCGTGTGATAATAAAATACTGTATGCATATAGATTTTATATGCTATGTTACAGCATATGGTAAGACTTCCAGCCTGTTACTGTGTAACAATCATGATTAAATTATAAAAGATCTCATTATATTGTAGACATGATATGGACAAGGAATAAGAATTTTTGCTATGAAATAAAAATGTAATCTATATAAAAGTGGTAAATGTTTGAAACTATTCTGTCAAGAATTATTTGGGGATAGTGAAACCTGCTGAGGAAATGAATAGTGAACTAAAATGCATTGTTTTCTCAACTCTTTTTAGTTCATGTCTCACTTCCATTCCTTTGTGCCAAATGACAACATGGCTCTGAAGCAAGCAATCACAAAGCAGCTTTATCTTTCATCTGCCATTCAGAGCACTTGCAAGATGGCATACTCTTCCTGGTTGCAAAGGGCATGACTAGATGCTCTCCTGAAGTCTCTTCCAACCTAGAACATCCAAGTCCAGGAATCATATGCTACTGCAGATATGTTAACACATTCTGTGTTAACACATTTATGTATGAAAAGAGACATTTTCCCTGTACCATGCTTTTCTCTTATTTCTTTACTTTTCCTTTAGGCCTTGCATCATGCTTCCTGGAACAAATCCTAACAAATTACATCTATCACACTGGAAACTTCCTTCTCTGCTGAAATGAACTTTCATTACTACTCACAGCCTTATTACCTGTCCATATATCTCTTAAATCTGACCACAGGTCTAACCCAGGTTAGGCAGGTGGTGACAAGAATATATTACCAAATAGCATCCCATGAGCAGTTCCCTTTATCAAATAAGTTGGAGAATGTCTGTAAAAGATTTATCACAAGTACTGCAGGTCAACAACCACCACCATTGACTGGAATCCTTTCCAGCAGAAATTTCATAGAATGGCTGTACCTTGACCATTTGTCTCACCTTCTTCCTTTAAGTGGCCCCTCAGGCAAAAAGGAGGGGGTTTGGCATGAAAGAATGCGAGAATTTCATATTGCTGTTGCCTGTCACGAACCTATTTAGGCAATGAATAGATTATTTCTGTCTGGAATATAAAAGAAAACTGGGAAATATAATTATTTAGTTCTGCTCATAAAATACATTTTAAAAACTAACAAAATAAGTTTTCATGTTGACCTTATCTATGAAGGCACCAGTGGGAACAGAGTACTATTCAAAAAGAAAGAGCCTGTTGCAAGGACAAAGTACTATTCAGCAGTTAGTGAAACATACAGTTAAATGTGCTGTTGAACAGATACTACTTAACCATATACTCATTTTCTCCACTGAAATGAGTGCTGAAGTAATACTGCAGCCCCCCCTAAAGCCCACATACAAAAGACAAAAGGTAAAACCTCAGTTCTACAGGTATTTCCCTCCTTCATGCATATATTTTCTACTCACCCATTCTTAAGTTATAATGAATAATCAGAGATAATCATCACATTTCTGTAATGACAGAACCTGCACATGCTAAGACAGTGGCATCATTTGATATTTATGAAATGCTTCTTTATTTATGAAGCATCTGTCTAGATATCTAATTCACCCCACTGTGGTATTTCATTACAATTCTAACCCAGATGAATAATGAACAAAATTCCTATCTGGGCTATTAAAATTTGAAAAACGGATACCCTTTGATGAATCCAAACTATCATATCACCCAGCTACTGTACGAAGTTCTTAGTACTTCGGTTTATTTTCCTGTTTCCTAATTCAGTCAGAGAGGTTAAAATAGGAAAGTCAAAAGCTGGAAAAGAAACAAAATGAAACAGGACAAGGGAATGGGTGTGTGAAACGTTAGGGAGGTTAAATAGCAAAACGTTCCAATTACAATGCATAAAGAGGCCAGAGAAATATTAAAAAAATATTAAATTTAAAATATTGGACAGACAATTTAAAAAAAAAATAGAGAAGCAGAATAAGAATAGATAAGATGACAGCTGTGGGTGGGTAAAGAGAGAGAAAGAATGGGAAAGGCCAGATCTTGTTCCCACAGAAGTCAATGGCAAACTATTTGTTGACTTCAGGGGGAACTAGAGAGGCCCACAGTGAATGAAAATTCATTGCCATGAAAGAAGGAAAGGGAGGAGAACTGCCATTAAGAGAAGAATAAACAGGGGTAGGGAAAATAAAAATTGTGAGCAGTGAGGCCCAAGGTGACACAGTCAGAGGAGCATCCACAGCCAAAGCTGTTAAGGTGCTGAAAGCCATCAGCACATCACAGGACTGAAGGCCTGGATGAGACCCAAACTCAAAAACCCTCCCAGCTTTGGCAATCAAAGATCCCAGAACTATCCTTGCATCATTAGTGATTTTGGAAAGTTTTTTTACTAGACATCATGTCCTGTCACCTTTGCTTCACAGTAATTTAATGTAGAAACCACTGGGACAGTTTGTCAGGTAAGTTGTAATTGACTGTAGTGAATGGAGTAAGGGTAGTACCAGGAGGCTTTGAGCCATTGTATGTAGCACAGGAACTGATGTCTATGGTGGGGGCAGCTCAGAGCTTTCAAACTGATGATGGTACTTTCAGTCGCCACATATGTTACCATATTTCATCTACTCAGAAAATGTTACCGTGCATCTTGTACTAATCGGTGTTCTTCTTAAAGTCCTACTTTTTCATTTTTTCTCCCTTCCTATTTGCAGGGGAAAAAAAAAAAAAAAAAAAAAAAAAAAAAAAAAAAATTGACATGAGCATAACCGAAAGCTCTCAAAAATTCAGGGAAAAAAAAAAGGCAACCAATTCTCATTCTTGGGGTGTGTTTCTATTTTTAGACTATGACTTTCTTAATGTTTGCCTTAAGACCAGTTAACTTACTACCCCCAAGCCTCATTATTTCTTCAGGAGCTAGCAAAGATTTGTTAAACTCGCCAGCAAAGTATGTGTATCCATTCCCCCCCTAGTGGAAGATAAAAGCCGCCTGCTACTACCAATTACTTTGTTAGCTCAAGTGCTAAACAGCTGTGCTACACATTCCAAGAACCCAGACCCACTGATGACACACATGAGGATCCACAACATTTTTCAGGACTGAAAGTACAGTGGGTTTTTTTAAATCTAATTTTTGTTCCTGTAATGTAATTTGCTTTATGAAGTTGTGACATGCATCCCTTGTGCATATGTATATGAACACAAACAAAGATGATAAGGTTCTTCCAGGTGAAGCCAGGCCTTGTTTACTGCGTGATGCTCAAGGCTGTCCAATGAATGAGGGGAGCTACCAGAATCTTGCCATAAAACATAACGTTGAGACCGGAACATGGAGAAGGCAGAGGGATGTCCTCAAGGCTAGAGAAGTTGAAGTTTCCATGGATAAAAGGATTATGTCTCAGCTCCTGTTGAAGGTCTTAGGTGCTGCTGGAAAAGTCTAATACTCTGAGATTTTCTGAACTGGACAAGGTGGCTGCTTTTAGTTTGTTGTGCAGTATGAAACCACACAGTGTGCTGAGCTCTTACTGATGTAACTGAGGTCAGTGAGACCAAAGAGGTCTCAAGATGAGCTCTGCTCTTCACTTAGACTATTCTTGCAATGTCAACTCATCTATGTCAGACTGGCCACCTGAAGTACTTTCTTCTGCTGTTTTACACAGAATCACAGAATAATTGTGGTTGGAAAGGACCTTGTAGATCACCAAGTCCAACCATACCTACAAGAATAAAGAACACCTTTTAGCTATAGTCTGTCATAGTTCTGTGATAAAGATAATAGTCTCTACTGAACAAGACTGTCATTAAAATAAAATTGTTAATATTTTTTAAATGCTATGGACAGAATGAAAGGACTAAAATAATGACAGTAGGTTTTCATGTAAATTAGAGACAGAGCCTACTTCTAATTCTGAGAACCTCCAACACCCATTTCTGTTTCTACCCAATCCTGGAAACCCTTCATCTCCCTAAGAGTCTCAATTATCTCACAGTGTAACAGGTATCTAAAATTCTGCTTCTGCATATTCACAGAGAGGTATGTCACTGTAAATAGGGTTTATTTCAATATACATGCTTTCCTTGGCCTGATTTGAGTCTAGAAACTCACATCTATGTCTATTAATAGGCTTACTCCCACTGGTTTCTATTAAAACCTAACTGTCCAAGAAGGTAGTGCCTCCTGTTAGCTAATAGTCTAGTCAGTACGGCATTTCTCAGGGTTGTAGGAGGTATAGACTCTGTTTTCCTCTTCTTCTGAGGTGAGTCATACTCAGAGCTTCCACACAATAGACTTTTGGAGAATGTGAGGAAGGGAGGGTAGAAACACTGGTTCCTTTTGAACCTGTGCCACAACCTGGAATGATGATGCCTGTGAACTTTCTAGACAAGTTGTTAGGCCTCAGGCAACAGTAGGGCCTGATTAGAAAGCCCTACACTCCATTGTAGGATTTTAATATTTTTAAAGGATTCCTTATTAGGAAAAAAACCCCAAAATATATATTCCCTATCTTAGACAGAAGTTGCTCACTCATTTCCTCCCTCATTCTCAACTGCATATTCTAGCTATTAAATTAAGGAATTATGGTTCACCTTGCCCTCTTTCTTGACTGTAAAAGTAAAACTTTTTGCACAATGGAGTGGCTGTTACAGACACATTTGACTCTTCTGTCAGAGAGAGATGGAAGTTAACTGAACCCGGATTCCTAACATGTCAAGTGAATGCTTAACTAGTAAACTACTGAATCACCAACATCACCCCAACCATACCATCAACTCCTGCATGGCTGCCTCCCCCTCTAGTCAGATTTGTAAATAATAATGTTCCCTGCTCTTTACTGAAAGCAAGAACACAGATGCCTCACCAAGGGTGAGGGACAGGGCTTTTTTCCGAAGTGCGAGGATGTGACTTCCTGTACCCTTAAGATTATTGAGCTTCCATGGTGGAAAGATTTAAACTGCACTTCTATTTTCAATAACCCTCCATATATCATCCATGAACCGCAGTCTACTTGACTTGATGGTCAGTCCTCATAGTCCTCTGAAATATCTTAAATGTCCCTTTACTTCACATACAAAGTCAGGTCACGTAACACGAGGGTTCTGGAATCCAATCGAAGGTCACATATTCCTTTTGAAATAATCCATTGGCACTAATGCAAGAGCTCCATAGAAATATTTCTGTACATAGTGCAAGTTCTATATTCAGGACAGGGTTTGGATGGCACATGATAAATAATGCATAGGGTCATATATTGAAAAATGATACTGTGAAAAACTACTGAATAAAGACTAAACTTCAAATAGCCATTAATGAGGTTGGAGCTCTGCAGGAAAAGTGGGATGTGACTGTCTAATTAAAAGTGCTATGTAATTGAAACTGGTATCATATTACATGTATGTACAGAGAGCAAATTTATGTTGAAACAGCAATTTCACTTTTTGCAGTTCCTTTTTTCTCAATACCCTTTAGTAAGGGGTCTTTTTTTGATGTCGGTTTAGAGAAAGAAGGAAAACTGTTCAAGGTTGATGTAAGGTTAACATCCAGATGTGGAACATCTCTATATGACTACTGAGTAAGAAAAAGACAACACGGTATGGCCTGCAGGTCTTTAGAAGCTGTCTTGTTTTTTTTTTTTGTTTTTTTTTTTTCCTTCAAAACCACATAAGATGACCCATTTATTACAATTAATACACTGTGATAGGGTGTTGCACTACACTGATAATGTCACTCATTTTACAGAGCTTTCATAAGGTTTAATGAATTTATTATTTATGGTCTTGCTTCCTTTTTCAAAACTGTTTTTTACACAAGAGAAACTTTTGGATAGTGCAAGAAACATACACATGAAATAGATTTTGAAAACTTCCCATAAATTATTTTGAGAAGTAAACTGCAAGATGGCATACACTGTGATTATAGCTAGAACCTTAGTACAATACTTAAAGCTTCGTACAATGCTCTTACTGCCATTGATTATGCATTTTGCCCTGGTCCAGTCACCCCCCAGGCTGTCATTTTCAAATCAAGTGTCAATGATTCCCACTGGTCTTTTTTTTTGTTGTTGTTGTTGAAAGACCAAAGATTAAAGCTGAGCCCGTGGGGTATTATCAGATGTGAAATATTAATTTACTAAAGCATCTGAACATTTGGAGTAAATTTGAAAACAGAACCATCTGTTATATAAACTAATCCAATAGACTCCACACTTTTTGTATAGCCAGCCACTGTCAAATAACATATTATAAAACCAAGTGATAAATCTTAATTCAAAAAATGTTTCTCCATTTAAAAGGTTTGAGAATTTATTTTTCCTTTCTTGTTTTAATGTAAACTTGATGCAAGTTGGCAGAACTCTCTGACCTGTAGGGGGTCTAGTATTCACTCAGATCCCTATGGGAGGCTGTGGATGAATTCTCACAGAGGTCAGTTGCAAGGCAAGTCTTGTGATATAGGCCTATTTTGTGCATTGGTTCCTTATTCTTATGCACGCCATACGTAAGATGCTGGGTCTGCTTTTGAAATGAGTATCCCAAGGTACTGAAATTCAAAACAAGGATTGTACTCACCTATTCTGAGACTAATCAAAATAATGTAAATAAATCTTTCCTGCAGCCAAGATTCAAATTATAATTCTGTACTCTATTCTAAGTTGCAATCCCTGCTGAAGACAAACACCCTTTACCACAGTCAGCAGTTAAATGGACTCCAAACAAAGTTTCCATGGTTTTGATGTGGAGGTTACAGCTCCATGTGGCAGCCATCAGCAGGTTTCTCACAAGATGCCAGGAAGCACTCTGCTCCTGGCAGCTGGTTCAACATCTGTAACCTTACAATTCCTGCACCTAGTGTCTCTTAATCTGCACTTTCCCCCACTCAATGACATGTCAGAGAACCCTTCTCCTTCTAGTTCTTGAATATGGTTTGTCCTCTCTATGCACAACACCTTGACCAAAGAAGCTGTGTAAGACACACTCCTTTTTATACTAATTTGTGTGTGTATCAGTGTAACACTGAAAGAAGGAAAGAACTTTATATATGTGTATGCATATTTTTACTGAATAGAGTAAGACAACATGGTTAGGAAGGATCCCAAACAATGTGTGTTTCCTAATTACAAGAAGGATTTTAATCTTTGGTTCCTAATGTCTCTGTCCAAAATATAACAATTGTCATATCATATTGGAAGAAAAATCCTATTTTGGTAGTTGCTGTGAAGACATTTTGCTTTCCTTTTTCTTTTTTTATTTTTTCAGAATATATGAGCTATAGATTGGCCAACAGGTACAATCAGTATTCTTATGTATAGCTAATTATGAAACCCATGAAAAAAATGTGGTTATTAGTAGACGAGATACTGCAGATTAATTGGGGTTTAGATTGCTTTGGCCCAGCTCAGGCTGCAGCACAGTGATGTAGGGGCAAAACTTTTCAAGGCACTGTGCTGATACACAGTGAAAAAAAGGAAAATAATGAAAGAAGTTTTTAAACACATTCTTTCCTCCTCATCTTTACATGAAGAACAGTACATTACTTCCCAAGGCCATTCTGCTGCCTTCAGGTATCTTACCTGAAGAGTGACATACTAATTGTTATGAGCAAAGGAAGCAGACTCTTTTCCTAATATGATACATCTGATTAAATTTGTATAATTGGACAAATTCTACAAAACTTTATAGCTTTCAATGAAAGAACTATACTGTTAGCAGAACTCCTTTTTTTTTTTTTTTTCCTAACTTGACTTCTCTGAACGCACCATAATCAAAGACTGATTAATCTATTCCAGTATTTGCCAAATCCATTAATCACTCAAACTCTTAATTCACTCTCCAAGATAGTCTTTGGGAATACAGTGTACAATTGTTTTTCACGTAGGGAAGCACTTTCTGTTGGAGTAACATCACTGGCAATCTGACCATGTTAGTGATTAAGTGATTCAGAATTATATCATCTAGCCATTTATCTGCCCTCTGTATTTCACAATTAGGTATACATTTCTGCATTTCTAGCCTGCATGAATTAGGCACATTCCATGTAGACTTTTCTAAAAGTTTGAATATTCTTAAAATTCTAAATAACAAGAAAAAATTGTCAATGGAAAACTACTTAGAGACATCTGTTTTCCCATCGATTTATTCAACAATTTCCCATTAGCATGTACACTGAAGGGAGAATAGGCTCTGCAGAATGCAATAAAAATGTGTTTCACTAACTAAATAAATTCCATTACATATTGTGGCAAGACAAATAAATAAACCCAGAAATTTACAGACAGCCACCTTGGCTGACATTTCAGAGAGCTGGAGCCTTTAGCAATATTTTTTACTTAACTCCATCCTAGCAAAGCCCTATCTCTTCTCCCAAAATCTCATTTCTCAACTCTCCCCTGCTCTCCTCTTTCAGGCCCACTTCCCAGTTTCTTTGTCTTTTTCCTTCCAAGGTGTGATTGCTCTCCTTGCTCCCCAAAGTCTCCTTCTTGATTGTTTTGCTCTGCTTTAATGAGTCCAAGGCTTCCCTCTACTCCAGAAACTGCATTTACCCTCTTTGTTCCCAAGCACATCTGTCTCCTCCAAGCTTTCTCTCCTGTTCTGACCTTCCTGCAGTTCAAGATTTTTTTTTGCCAAGTTTATTTCCCCCCGTCTTTCTAATCTGTTTTTACTTCTCTACTTTTTTTCTACTCTTAGTGCACTAAAACCATGTCACTATTTCTGTTTCTTTTTTCTTGTACCTTTATCAATGATAAGTCAAAGTTTGAGAATTCAGATTTGTAAGCACAATAAAGTCACAGTCACTGTAGCACATTTTTCAACCTAGTATATCCAGGAAAGAAGGAGGCTTTTAAAATCTGACCCAATATAGACATCACTAAAAACAATAGAAACTTTCAAGCCTCATCTGTGATATCTCATCTGTAGTCAGAAATTAATATGCAAATGATATTTAATTTTAAACTTACAACTTCTAATTAAACAATGAAATATTAAATAATGAATGTAATGATACCTATTTATATAATTATGATTTGATAATGTGGTATCATCTCTATGCTAATTTTTAAAAGTCTCTTGTCCTATAGATTGCTATTTCTTTCATGTGTACTGTGGCATATGATAAAAATTTAAATTTCTTCTGCCTATAAAATGTACATTTCTACCCTATCCTCACTGATGGACATTACTAAGAAAGTCTTTTAAAGCTTTTTACTCTTTTGAGAACGCAAATAACATATTATAGGCTATTTGCAGGTTACCTTACATTTTACTCTGCTGCTAACAAAGTAATTACTTTGTATCAGAGGAGAGGGGGCTCTTCCCCGCTCCCAGTGATGCTAATAAACATTTTGCTGTTTAATTCACTAGAGGCAGGACTAGAACATAGGCAAACACAATAGATATTTCCTATTTAAATTCATTACTTTTCTAGTGCTCTATGCTACATTCCTTAGCCAAGCAAAACTACTGACTTCCTGTATTAGGTCCATCTTTATTATTTAGCAGATTGACAGAACCAGAGTGGTACCCTCTATTACTACCGGCAAATAACATTTGCATTCATCTTCCTCTTATTCACAGGATGACTCATTCTATGTCGTACACACTTCATTTTTGATTTATGTAAGACGTACATTTTAACATCCTTTCTGAGACTCAATTATTTAATCTATTTTTGTCATTCTATTCATTCACTTATTCAAGTCATTTTGCATTAATAATCAGTCTCCATTCTTATTCATTATTTAGTATTATTTGGTATAATGGAGTGTGTGCCAACTACGACTTCTGGATGAAGCTTCTGGATGACTGACACATTTACTGCTGAAAGTTAAAACATATAAAACTTCAGACAGTGAAAAAGGCAAGATATTTGTAGAAGTACTGTCTAGTTTTGAACATTATAATTGTGAGTTGAGCCAAGTTAGTAATAACAATATGCTTATCCCAGCTATTTGTATCTGTACAAGAAATAAATATATTCTCCCCGACAAGTCTATACTGAAAACTAGGTATGTAGGTCTTCCCAATTTTTTTAATACCTTGTTAGGTATGTCACAGGGAATGAGAGATGTTACTTCAGCAGAAATCTTATCTATGAAGAGAAAAATATTAAACACTTATTAATTAGTCAGTATATGTGGTCTACTTTGCCTGTAGGACTGTGAGCTCATGACTTTTGCTTTATAGGCCCTGTATACTGTTTCCTATAAACAACTGAATACCAAGACAACAGCCAAAAACATTCTCATGGGCTAGAAAAGGAAACAGAATAGGCTTTTTCCAACCAGCTACCTTAATGATACTTCTCTGCTACCTACATACCAAACCAATTCTTCATAACTCCAGGAAAAAGGTCAAAGCTAAATTCTCATGTACTGTCTTTCACAAAAGAGCATTTTGCCCTGTTAGAGGCATTTTGTGATTTTCTTAATCACGACATTTTATGCAGACACACTAGTCTACTTAATATGTGGAAGGTATACTTCCTGAAAGTAATTTCAAAGAATCACAGATTTGTTGGGGTCAGAAGGGACCTCTAGACATTGCCTATAAATCCTCTAACAGTATCAGCTGCTCTTCCCTTATCCACCACACTTCTGGTCTGAGCAGGGCCAACTAAAGCAGGCTGATGAGTAATAAATGCATTCAGGTTTTGAATATCTCCAAGGATGGAGGCTCTACAACCTCTGCAGGCAATCTTTTCCAGCCTTTGAACACTCTTACTATAAAAACCATTTTTCGTATGTTTAATGAGAATATACTGTCTTTTAGTGTGTTTCTGTTGCCTCTTTTTCTTTCACAGGATATTGCTGAGGAGAATCTAGCTTCACCTTCTTTATTTCTTGACCTCTTTAACACTTTGATAAGGTCCCCCTGAGCCTTCTCTTCTCCAGGTTTAACAATCCCAGCTCTCACTCATCCACATGTCAGATGTTCCAGTCCCTAAATCATCTTCATGCCCTTCACTGGACTCACTCCAGTATGTCACTGCTCTTTTTGTTTATGGGGGAGACCAGGTCTGGAGTGGAAAAAGGGAAAGGATCACCTTCCTCCACCTGCTGGCAATGCTTTGCCTAATACAGGCCAGGACACTATAGGTCTTTGCCACAGGGGCACATTCTTAGCTCATGGTCCACTTGTTCACCAGGTTTGCTGTGTATGCACTCTGTACCTTTATCCAGATCATAAGTGAAGATGTTAAACAGTATTGGCTCCAGTAACGAGTCCTGGAGCACACAAATAGTGACTACCCTCCAGCAGGACTTCATGCTGCTACCCTTTGATCCCAGACATTCAGCCAGTCTTCAATCCACCTCACTGTCTGCTTATGTTGTCCAAACTTCATCAGTTTGTCTACAAAGATATTATGGGAGACAGTGCTGAAAGCCTTGCTAAAATAAAAATAAACAATATCAGCTGCTCTTTGTTTTTGTCCTTTAAAACAGGAGTGTCTTTGCTGTCTACGAGGCCTTAGGAATCTTGCCCAACTGCCATGACTTTTCAATGATTTTTTAGAGCAACCTCGCAATGACATTGGCCTCAACAACCTCAGCACTCTTTTTAACAAAAACACTCTTTTAAATAAAAAAAAAAATAATCCCCAGCAATGTTACAACACATTTAGAAAACACTATCGAAGCATTCCTGCAGCTAATTGATATGCATATGTGAAAAACAAATCTTGAATTTTGTGACAGATGTGTTTTCTGTTGCACAGGTAAAGATTTTACATCTACTTCAGGTTATTCTTCCACTAGCCACTCTCAGCAAGGCCAGTAATTACTTATTCTTCCTATTCTCCCAAGATGATAGAAGTATCACCTGAGTTCAGATAAATCATGAAACAAAAGCAGAAGTTCATTTCACTAAATAGGTGTCATTTTTTTCTAAAGTATCCATGGTAGAAAAATATTAGCTATGTATACAGTCAAGAAGAAATAAGGCCACCTTGGCAGCAGCAGGTTAAGTGTTAAGAAGGTAAGAAAATAATTGAGTATCATGTTAGCAGACTTTCGTTTCTCATCCAGAAAGGGTATATTTGGAAGGGGTATCTACTCAAATCTGTGATCTTCATTATAACAATGCTGCCCATTATTGGAAACTGCCATTTGGCATCAAAAAGATGGTTCTCTTGTACACTCTAAATCTATAACAAGGTATCAAATTTCCAACCCAAAAGAATATAATTTTTTTTATACAAACCTGTACCAATTAGCTACCTAGAAAAGGCTTACTAATCCTTCATCACTAGGCTAATACAGGCATCTCAAATATACATGTACTGAGAGCAGAGCCAAATATTTTTCTAAGGTATTAACAGTAATGTCTTCTGCATAACTGATTTCCAGTTCCTGCCATATCACTGTTCCCCATACCTTTATATCTGTTCATTCTCTGGCTAGTTCCACAATTGGAGTTCAAGACCCATTAATCCCTCTGTTGACACCAAGGAAACCAGGAATGATACCCATAGTCTTTTTCCTGTTTAAAAATTGTGATTCCAGTAATCCAATTAAATGTCCCACCATGAAGAACAGGGGACTGGTTTTGTTAATTATTGTATCCGTATATAAATCAGCTCACTTTGTAAATTCTACTGGACATAAAGATTTTTAGCTTATTTAGTATATCTCTCCATAAGGACTCAGACAAACCACCAAGTTGCTTGACAAATTATCATACAACACGCTACCTTTGTTTGCCAGTTTACTCATACAGAAACAAAGGGAAAGTACAATGGCTTAGCTCAGCCCACAAAGGGAACAGCTTAAACTGAGACTCATTTTTGTTCATGCTACAGGCTAAGAAGACCTACTTAGATTTGCTACAGTTCAGCTGACAGACAATAATGTGCTAACACATCATAACCTGATCTGAAATTGAGGGTGATAGAGCAGCACCAACAGTATTGGACCTTAGCTGTGCAGAAGATACAGGGTTTTCATTGCTAGTTGAAAGCCCTGCTGATTTCTGGAATCTTTTGTGGGAGAGAAGGTGTCACGCAAGATCTTAAATTAGCTAAAAGTTAGTAACTAAAGTAGTAGCCTGGATTGCCTTCTGTGGCACAGAAGACTGAGGTTGTCAGTACCAATGCAATATATATACATACACACACCTACTCATCTTAGAAATGCACAGTGGCTATTTATTGGTTGGAGAAAAAATGCAGCTCCTAAAAACCTTTACTCCTCCTCCTAGCTCCTTTTCCTCCAGATATTTAACACAAGTCTTTCTGTCGAGGTATTATCAAACTATAGTATCTCTGTGATCTTTCTGGATAACACTATTTTGTAAAGAGTTTCCTGCAATGAAGACTATTCCATACATGATCAAGACATTACTATCACACTGTAAGCTAACAAACACATATTGATGTATTGAAGTGTTCTAAAGTGAGAAACTATTATATGTTTCAAGATCATTGAATCAGTTAAATTAATTTTAAATATTCCTTTACTAATTTGAAGGGATTCTAAAAGTATTAAAGCTCTTAAGTTCTGTTTGGCTAAAATTTCACACAGTGGTAGGTTAAACCTTCTCAATGATCTCAGGATTAGCCTTAGCTTTCAAAGCTCATAGAAAGGCAAGTTCTATAGTTCTTTCATCTGAGATCTTATTTTCTTTAGGATTAAGAGATAATGCATCTGGAACAACATGCATTCATCCAGGTTTGTGGTTTAGCTGAAAGTCAGTCCAAATTCCTGTAATTGTAAATGACATCTGGCTAAACATGCACTTGGGTCAAGTTTAGACCTCAGCCACTATAAAGGGCTGTGGTTAGACAGCAAGCTTAACTTGACACCTCCCAAACAGAGGAATACATGCTTAGTCCACATCAACACAACAAGTTAAAGTTAAATTTTTTATTTTTTTTTCCCCCACTGTGCTTCAACATTTTCTTTCAACAACCTTTAAGATATATTGTCAAAAAACTTTTATGGCCTCTGTATGGTGTTTGCCAAAAAACTTACACTAAAAAAATGCTCAAACCTATACCTGATGCCTCCTAGTGTCGTTCAAATCATAAATCAGAATTTCAGAGCATTAACCAGTAGTTCCAAAAGTAAAAAGCATGTTGCACATCCTGAATAGGCAATTGACTCATGAAAGGGAAAACAAAAAAAGAAGTAGTTTGACAGTAGAGAATATATCAGAAAGTCTGTAAATTCAAATGCAACTAAAATTCAGCTGTATTTTATTCAGGTTGTAAGAAAACTGCAGTGCTACAGGTCTTTCTTGCACAAGATGTTTCAGGTGATACTTCTTAGTGACAGGTCTTAGCCTGTTTCATTCACATTACCCATTTTCTTGTACAGATGCATATTGACCTTCTCTCATCATTATTTTGTTCAAATCTGAATGAAAGAGTGAATTTCATATCATAGCTCCTCCAGGGCCTAGAACTGGTCAGTCTTGCTTACATTTTAAAGGATTCATACAGAAAAACTACTCTTTCTGCATCAGAAAAAATGAAAAATCTCTGCACCACTGTAGAACTGAAGACATATATGAATAGAAACTTCAAGAGGGTCAATTCCAAGTCCTCTCAGCTATTTAATGATCTTGACCATAACACTATTCTGTTAAGAGCATGAGAAATGTAAAATGGATGACTGCATCTGTCAAAATGTAGATGTCAGACTCACAGTGAATATTTATGCTGTTACATGAACTACTATTGTTAATTTACTTGGAAAAAAAAAATCTAAGATGTTAGATTTGATTAATACTTAAGTAAGACATTGAAGAGACTATATTATTTTAATGCAACGTAAAACTACTGTTCTTGAGGTCATTCCTCCTTGGTTAATTACACTGATCCCACATCTCAATATTTCCCCTTTATCAAACGATTTCAACTATCACTTTTTCAATGGTCATACTGCAGAAATCAGTTTCCCATTAGGCTTTGGGCTTCAGAGTCTTAGTATTAACTGAATAGAATAAACCAGAAAATTATATAGCAAGAGAGAAAAAAGGTGCCATAAGTCCACTGTAGGAAAAGTAGAAGAGAAAATTAGATAATTTTATTTAGGTGTGGCTTGTTCTTTATAACATCTGATTCAGTTTTACTCTGGACAACTCTCAAGCTATTTCTATACTTTTCTGCTTCTAAAAATGTGGTTTTCTTTTGAATATGTATATTTTCTGTTCCTTGTATGCTTTTTACTTATTTCTGCTACTGTTTTTAAGGTGGTTTTTTATGTTATTATATTTACAGCTCTGTCCTACTTGTTTTCCCCAGATCATGTTTTTAACTACCTCCTCTTCCCTTTGGCTCCAAACTGGAACACCTACACTGTTGATGGCTTGGTCATGGTCTTATAACTAGCCCCAGCTGTTTGTCCAGGAGATTTTCTTTCTAGAACTTTAACTTACTTGTTCATTTTTCTATGGGTCACATGTGGAAAAGTCTGAAATCCCAAATAAATGTACAGTAATTCACCTACTAACCATATCACCTTCTGTTTGCATATGATTTTCACTTAGCATTCTCTTATTTTCTTATGGAGGAACTTCAAGTTCAGCATTTTCTTTTACATTAAGCATTTCCTCAAGGTTTTTCTGGAAGTTGGTCCAGCACGAATTTTCAGTGTATTAATATTTGGCAATACAGCAAATAGAGATTCACACAGAATAAGGACTGCCCAGGCAGTACTATTGAACATCAGGACTTCTTCCTTAAACTTCTATTTGAGTCCCTTGTGTTTCTGAATGATTTCTGAATGAACCATTTCTAGAAATTTATCTAATAGTCCATCACATAGATGTACACAAGACTATGGGAGCAGATGGAATTCACCCAAGTGTTCTGAGAGAGCTGGCGGAGGTGCTTACCAAGCCACTTTCCATTATTTTTCAGTAGTCACGGCTGACCAGGGAGGACACAGCAGACTGGAAACTAGCCAATGTAACACCCATCTATAAGAAAGGCTGAAAGGAAGATCTGGAAAACTACAGGTCTGTCAGTTTGACTTCGGTGCCACAGAAGGTGATGGAGCAGATCATCCTAAGTACCATCACACAGTACATGCAGGACAATCAGATGATCTTTGGAAGGAAAAAAATCCAGTCTACCATATGGAGAAAATGTATAGAGGAATATGGGATAGAATATTTTAAACTGAAACAATACATAAGTATATACCTTCTGTGAGATAGAACTCTTCCCTGTAAAAATCAGTAGCTTACACAGAGTTAAATACCAGCCATCCAACAGTAAGGCTATGAACACATTCTTTAGCTCAAATTCTCTATCTTTTCTTGTCAGTATGATTAAAGGCTCAGATTCAATGTAACTGATGTCTAAGGAACTTTAATTTTCCTTTGATAAACTGTCAAAAAATCATTTCTTTAATGTTAATCCAAAGGGCAAAATGTTACAATGGACTCCTTGTGATACCTAAAACACGTGAAAATCTGTTCTTATCTTCAGGGACCTTTACTACCAACCACTACAATACCCTGCCAGATACAAGGGTACATGCAGTGGATTAGTCTGGAGCAATTAGCTATCAAAACTTGGTAGTTGTTACTATGGTGGGGAGAGAGGCATATATCATTTCTCATATTGATGACAGTAAAATAATAATTGGCTCAGAATCAGTCCAGGCAGCATATGAAAGTAGGTAGGAGAACCTGAGGCCCTGTAGATTAAGGACCTCTTCCCCTAACAGGGGTTGGGGGAGTGTTAAGGAGTAAAGGTGTTTGATTTCTAGGTTCTACAAAATGAAACTTCTTTTGGCTCACTGTTCTTTCACAATTGTCTGGACAGATGCACATGCAGTCTTAAAAACTTTGCGCAGAGCAGGGCTATGCTACTGCAATCATTACAAGGGAATCACAGGATATGAAGTCTAGAGCAGAAGTGAAAAAATAGTGTTGTCTTGATGATTCTAGGCCAGCTCTAAAATGCAGGAGCACCTTTCTACCCCCTTTTTGTCTCTTTTCTGTAAATACATACATACTCCAGAAATGTACATACGCACACTTCCTGTGGATATATACATGGCACATGTAGCATTTATCTCTAATTTCATTTGTTTCCTCTGAAATTTTGTGCCTTGATTCATTTAAGAAGAAATATAACATGACAGAAATTGGGCTCAAAGGAATTCATCATGTCTGTATCGTCACTAGAATGAAATGTTGATTTCCCCTATCCCTTGTTTCCATTTTCATTCAAATTGGACGGAAGAAACAGCCCTAGCAGATTCAGCTTGTCAGCTATATTGCTGGTAAAAATCTGTTTGGAAACCAGATTCCTCCACATGAAAATGTGTGTGTTAATTAGCCCCTTTTGTGTCAGCCTGTTTCTGAGCCAAGTCTGAAGAGTCATTTGAGGGCACCAAATGTCTGTTCTGAAGAGAAGCTTACGTGATTGAGAGTGTCATGACCACTTGAAAAACTTTCTTCAAGGATGAGAACTTTTCTGTTGGCAACATGTTATCAGGAACATCTAGTCCAGCACCATCAAGGATTTTTCTGTTTATTTTAAAAACATGCAGACACTACAACTCCTTTTGGTTGTAGTGATACAGGGAATTCACAGCAGAAAAAAAAAAACAAAAAAAAAAAACAAAAAAAAAAAACACAAACAGAGAAAGAGATTGATTTAATGAACTAAATGCATTTTATCATGAATAAGTGTCCGGACTTAAGTCCCACAGATTTACCTATCAACTCCTGTTCCATCTGCAATGCTTTTAATCACAGAACAAAGCCAAAAAAATACAGCAATGGCTTATGAATTTCAGTCCCTGTTCAGAAGACTGGCAATGATCAACTGAGGGGTCTTGGTCAACCTGTTAGCAACAAAAAGAATGAAGTCCAGGGGTATCTGCATGATATGTGCCCATTTTTACTAAAAAAGTAGACTTAATTATCTCCCTTTTAGCTTTTGTGACCAATAAGGACAATCTATTCCAAACCATCTTGACTTCATTGGCTCATATAGGGCCCCAATACTCTGGACTGAACTGGAGTGAGCAAGGAAAAACTAACCAATTTGTTAACAAAACCAGCAAGTTTCTTCATTCCCTTCCCCCACACTAAGTCCATGAACTCGCTCTATCTTTCCCACAACTCGCCTCAAAACAGAAGAAGGGTTATTTTTTCTTATAACCACCCCAAACTGCATTTCTGAGAGGACATTACTTCCTTCCATTCTCAGCAATTTCAGAGGCTGCCAGAGGCTGCCCCTCTTCCCAGAAGTCACTCACAAAATCAACAAGCAGTTTACCCTCTAACTGTTTTGATGTTGGCCTGCCTTCCAGCAATTCTCAGCTGGCACATAGTCTCCTGCAGACTATAATCAGCTTGGCACATGTTAAAACAGCCATGCCAGGGCTAGGGCCAGAACGAGTCAAGTCAACTGCTGTGTTGCAGTTACAGTTTGTCTTGTTACAGTTTCAGCAGCACACTCAAGACCAGATTCTCCAACTGCACACATTGTTTAGCACTTTGAATCTCCTTTATGTGAAACTGAGAGCAGAGAGGTCTTAATGTCAAGAAAAAAACCTTGAGAGCGCTTTCCTCCAGCATGTTCTGAATGCTTTTAACAGCTTAGAAGATCTGTGCTCCAGTCAGCCCACCCCAGTATTCCAAAACATCATCCCTAACACAGCATTGCCCAGCCTGCCCCCATCTCACATCAGACTGCTTAACCCCCTGCCTCTACACAAGATATGTTCCTTCCAAAACCCTGCTGAACAGGCCAAACTCATAAGACAGTTTTTGGTTTTTTTCCCCCTTTGGAGACAAGATGTTCACAAATAGGAGAAGGGTGTGATCATGATCTCAGGGACAAGCAGGAGAAAGTGGAATACTCATCATTCCTTAGGAGGGAAAATATAATGAGGCAGTTACCAAGGTCTTCAATTGTGAGGATGCAGACAAAGAACATCTCTCCTATCCATATGGCCACAGTCCCTTTCACCCTAAGGCACAAGAGCAGCCTTGGTAGGCAGGATCACCATTCAGCAGAAGCAAACAGTCAGTGCAGACTGAACTGGCCACTGTTAACAGGATTAAACACAGAGCAGCACTCTCCAGCTCAGCTCACCTGTCTGTTTATGGCAGTTCTATATATATACAGCACCAGGGATACCAGGCGAGTGATTTTATGGACATCACCAAGAAAAGAGCACAGAGAGAGCATCAAGAATATCTTCAACACTGGGCAGTAAAGTGACTGCTAGGTACAGGTTTACCAGAAGATTATTGACAGACATGGAGAAGGGTCTCTTCTTGACTTTTGATTTTGGTTTTGTTTTTTTTTTTATACAATAGGATGTACTGTTTGCAGTCATATAAAGGAACTGGAATAATGGGCATTTTTAATGAATATTCAGTGGAGAATTCAACAGTCTGTATGACAGAGAAGGCTAGTGGCACTCACCCTTTGTCCATCTTCTTGCACTAACACATGTTGTTAGGGGGTGCTTTTTTTTCTTAAATACTTTGAAAAAAAACTTGTCACTAAATGACATGTATTTAAATTTTCTGATTTTCCCGGATCAAACTGCAACAATTCGTAACAGTATGAAAACATCCAAATAAGGCAGCCCATCAAGGGCGGGAACATGTCATAGTGCTTCTGTAAAAGTCAGTGCTTAATCTGACCATGACTAATATGGGTAGCCTTTTTACGTAGGCTCTGACTGTATTGGCAAAAACCCCATTTTCTTGTCTTTTGCGGAAGGCAGTATTGGAATTTGACAATGGAAGGGGAAAAAAAATAAAAATCTGTCTTTAAAGTTTCACTATTTTTAAGACTCTTTTTGTCCGTGTAAGACTACTAGAATCTGCTTAAATTGGAAAACAGAAGTGACTTTTACACTTAACCACAAAAAAAAAAAAAAAAAAGGGGTTTGCTGTTTACGAACTCTATTATTTTGCCCTAATGCCCAATATATGTTGATACAGATGGTACATTTCCCTCATCTTGATGGAGCAGTATCTATCAAGAACAAAATCTTCACTGCATTTCAATAAACAGTGACAGTCCTTGTCACTACAGACATTTTGAAGAACTATGTAGTCCTGAGTGATCCTATAGCACTCTCCACATTGTCAGTCCACCTGCCTCATAGGCAATGCCTTTGTGCTTTGAGAGAACCAGAGGAAAACTCAGCAGATATGTGACAGCTGTTCTATGTAGCTAAATTCCTTGTAGTCACATCATATGATAGTACCAAGGATGCTCACAATACAGGTCCAGAACAACCACGACATAGTTGGCCAGAACTTGTATGTTCTTGGTGCAGCAAAGAGAAAATGAGACTTGACTAGGAAAATGACTGTCCAAAAGGATACAATCTTCAAGACACAATAACCATATATGCTTTACTCCTGGGCAGTAGGTTCAACTCTTTCCTTGGAACCTCCTGCTTTCTCCCTCATGCCTCTCCAACCTTGTTAGTCATGACTAATCAGAAGATGCAGTCACAGAAAGATCAATGGCAATGTTGAAATGGAACAGTAAGAAGGTTCTGTTATAGAAAGCAGCATGATGGGCCACAGAGCATTTGTGGCAGAGAGCAAGTATATTTTTAAGAGGTGCTACAAGAGAATGTATGCCAAGGACATTCTGTAAACATGAATGGTATGCTTCAAAATCATGGAATATTCATTGTAGTCTCGTCCATGTCCTCTGCCCGAGAAATCCTTATTGGAGAGATCCTCTGTAGCACTGTAGAGTAGCTACATAACTGTAGGAATCTAGAAACCGTAAATAACTTCCTTCCTTTCTTGAGCTTGTCCTAGTGCAGGAGAGTCTCTGGGCCACCATACCTTTTCATAATTTAGACAGGGAGGAAAAGCCCCAGAAAAAAGTTATTTCTTACAGCCCCTTGTAATGACTAAAGATATTTTCTAGCTACTGCTGCAACAGAGATACATGAATAATATTTCAACACATCCCAAGATCCCGATTCCTTTCTTTCATGAAGATATAACCCTTAAGATCAATGCTTATTTAACATTATGAACAAGCCAGGACATGTCTGTCTAACATAAGTCTAGGAAAATGCACCCATCTTGCCGACAAGGCATTGAATGTCAAGTTTCTCTCAGAGGAACCTTTGAAATATAAGCAACTAATAAATAAATGTTTGGGGGTTTTTTTGTTGTTGTTAATATAGGTCACTTAATCTTACAGTTTATCAGAATTCAGTCATTTAATGGTATACTTGAATCTGTGTGTGGTTTGCTTTCTTTTTTCCTTTTGATACTTTTGGTATTAGCTCAATTTTAGAGTTCCTACAAATTTACTGTAAAAGATCTGTTTGACAATGAGAGAAGAAGTTGCCAGCCATGCCAATTATAGTAATTTTGTGGTGTGGGACTTTAGGCCACTGGGAACTAAAGGTCCATGCCAGAAAAAGAAAATGCTTTTCTAGAAATCTCTGTTTCTTTCACAATTGTATTCACATATCCAATTCAGGCTATGCCTTGCTAGCATGTTATCTAAAGAAAGAGATTATGTTCACATTAGGACTTTTCTGAGTAATTGATATTAAGCAGAAACATAGAAGAAATTATTTTTTTAAATCTTTTCATTTTGCCTAGGAAAGTAACATCTGGAACAAATAGAGCCTTTAACTGATTATCATTAAGACAATTGTGTTGTGTTCTCAAAAGCAATTAAAAAGTGTTAACATGGTTACATCATGAACTTCAGCTGGTTCTTATAACACATGAATCAACCCAAACCAAAAGTGTTCACATAATGCATGTTTAAAATACTGCATTGTAAAACATGATTTTGAGATAATTTTCACTAATATTATTTACCAATTCTAGCAGTTAGTTTTAGGATAGAATTCACTACTCATATCACACTGGACAGTATTTCAGCATAAGTGTAAACATGTTTACAGTTCTGTATGTAGTAAGCCACCAATCCATCTGGATGGAAAAGACAAAAGCATTTTTTTTCTTTTTATTAATCCATTCTGTCTCACCTGTTATTCAAACACTGCCTTTAGAAAATAATCACACATGATCAAAAAATACAAACTGCATTAGTTTTGAACTAAATTAATAAATATTCATAGTCAGTATGTGTCTCGAAGGGCTTGTAAGAATGTTAAAAATGTCTCCCTGTATAGAGCCCCAGCAGAACATGACAGATATTTTTTTTTTCCTCCACTATGCACAGCATGGTGTATCAGTGCAAGACAGGAAGGAAAGGAAAGCATAACCATCTGTAACTGCAATGATAAAATCAGGGACCTAGGTCCTACCATTAACATCTGCTAAAACCTTCTCTTTTGGCATCAATGTATGTCTTCAAACCTTAATGGTGAATAACAGTATCAGCTACACCATTTTTTTTTTTAAGATGACAAGACAGACCTTCTTGACAGAGCTTCCCAATTAAATTATGAGAATGTCTCAGTCAGTTTGTCATATGTAGTAGTATGACAGCCAAAGGACATGTGCCTGCTGAGCTACAAAAGTATTTCGTGTTTGGAATGAATACTGCTCTAGACTTCTCAACTCACCTGATAACCGTGAAAAACCCATAGTAGTGAGGACGTAAATAGTATAAAATGCATCCGGATAATGCCAGATCTTTATACATACAAGGTCATGTAATGGGTGCCTCCAGGAAGACTGGTTGACATTAAAATTATAGGAGGATGTTTCCCAGGCATTATTTACTTTATGAAGTTTCTGTGACTACATATGGACAGTGAAACTGAGAAGCATTTACAAGTTCCCCAGTTGAAGTGGCATCTCCTCCACATCCTGAACCTTGAGTCAAGACCTGAGCACACACCCTTTGTTGCTGTAATTTCCAAAGAATGGGGGTGCTTAGGTTACTCACCCTGTGAAGCCTCCAAAAACACATTGCTGGTAAGTATGGCACTGAACACAACAATACAGGCTATTTTTCCTGTCTTTGGGCACTATATACCATGTGCAGCGAAGGAGAAGCAATAACAACTACTAAGCAGCAATGAGTTACTACTTTTGTGTCAGAAGGAGTACAGGATAAGGAAAAGGAGTGTTTCATGCTCAAAGCCCAGAAATTACATGTTTGCTATTCAGATGGATGCTTTGCAAGACTGGAAAGTGGTCTTGGAAATGTCAAACATGTGGCCATGAGTCCATCCTTTTATTAACCTCTAATTACATACCACAGAGTATTTCCCCCACATAATTCCTTCTTCATTCAGGGAAAAAGTGGGGTCTGACAGAAAGGTTCAGGTGCAACAATAATTTTTTTTTTTTTTACCATATCATGATTCTTCAACCATAAAATCCTCTTTTTTAATTTGGGGGGAAGGGCATGTTATTTTTGTACAGTAGCAATGTTATAGGTTCTTCTAATGGAAGAAATAGTGTCAAAACAGACAAATAGTCCAGTAGGGAATTGAACAATCAATTCACATATATATTTCAATATGACTAGAATCATATATACCTATCACAACAAAAAGTAGACAGAAAAGCATCTAGCATACTTTTTTCCTATATAAATAATGTATGTTTTTAGAATAAGAATAAAATATAAAAATTACCATAAAGATAAGAATAAAAGAAACAGAAGTCTATCAGAGCATTGCAATCTTCTACAAAAAGGTTTAAAGATTATTTTTTAAATAATATTAATAAAAATGCAAATGATTTTAAGGCAGTATGTTCCAATCTTGCTAGAGTTCATGGTCCAATGACTAGTACACTCAGTTTTAGGGCTTCTAAGACTATATAAAAATATTCCGAGCATACATGACAGAAAGCTTCAAACAAAATTCATTGTGCCTGTTAAAATTTGCTCAAGTTTTGACAAGTTAATTTTGTACCTGCAGTCTTTATGCCAGCTCATGTAACAATTGCCTGCACCCCTCGAATGTTATGAAGAATAAAATACCATGTATCCTTCTGCAAACAGCATAAAACCACATCAATGCTAAATTCTGCTCTGCCTTGTTCTTCTGAAATGCGATCTTGTGTTCACAGCTGATCTGGCTCAGACTTGTGTTTCTGAATAAACCAGGATTATATAAGTCTGGTATTAATGATTACAGAAACATTAAAAAAAAAAAATAAAAATAAAAATTTGAATAATTCACCAAAAGACAGATAAGTATTTGAAAAAAACCCACAACCAACTCTAAATATTGCTAAGTATAGGTAGATACCGTGTTTTTATGTATGCTTTCTTTTCTGTCAAAAGACAAAAGAAGAAAATTAAAAAGAAAAACAAGCCTTTTAAGTAAAATAAGCATAGAGCTTTTGTTCCACTTATAAAATCTGCTATACAGCTTGCTACACTTTTCAAATCTTAAGGGAGTATTTTGAAACACCAATGTTGTTTGGAAGTATCTCAAAACTGTGACAATGTTCCTTTCTTTACCATAATAATGCTGGTGATACCCATAAAAAGAAATATTTTAAACAGTAACATTTTTACTAAATAACCAATAATAAACTTTGATCTAGAAAATATCCTACATAGCAAAAGAAAAAAAAAAAAAAAAAAAACCCAAGAAAAATAAAGATATAGCAAACTAAAGATGTGGTAACTGTAAAAGTGGACACAGAAACAGGAAAGTTTTGTTTAAATAATGAAGTAAATGTGTTCTCCTTCTCAATCTTTTGTGAGAAGAGGTAAAATTCTAAATAGTGAAATAATTTGGTTTAAGAATTTTGTTTCTCTTTATCATCTAAACTTCTAACCCATGATAATTCTCACAGAACTTGCCCCTCTTTATCAAAGATAAAACATGTTTTCTTACTTTGTGTGTTTTTTTCATGTGATAAAGCTTTTCATATCCCCATTTTTTAATTCTATTTTTTCAAGAAGATCTAATATTCTATACAACAATGAAGGAAGAGAGGTTAAACTGTTAAGGGAAGGGTAAGTAATATTCACATCAATCTTACCAATCTTAAATGGTAACCACCTATCAATACCAAATCTAGATGTCTGCACAGACATGGCTCAACCATAGGCAGGTTCAGAGGCTGCAAAAAAGTTTCATGCTAATGAATCTGCTTCTAGAATCAGGACCCTAATCTGTAAATCAGACATGTGCCTATACTTAGACGAAGGATTATTTATTAATTTGTTTCCTATACATCCCAAATCACAAATAGCAAGCCATTGCATTAATGTCTGCCACTTCATGGGATGAAATTCCCTTTCCACTTATATTTCACTGTTTACAGATATATTACTCCTCATTTCCATAAGTTTAAATAAGAACATTGCTTTCTTAAACAGCAGAGTAATGAAGCATAAACTTTTATAATACATTAAGATTAGTATCATGCAAAGAACAATCATTCCAGAAACAATTTTGCAAAGAAGGTCTGACAAGAACACTTGTGAATGGTGTAAAAGAAAAAATAAGAAAATAAGTAAAAGGAAGCATCTGTTGGGAATTCTTCCAGCTATGCTTAACACTTTTGGAAGATGACAGAGACAGAATATGCACAGGGCTAACACAGTAACTTGTCACTTCTTATAAACATACAGAGGTGTTTTTTTGCCACGATGATGTTTTCCAAAAAATACATAACGTGGCTTGCTCTGCTTTCCCTCTATGAGTCTCAGAGTACATTACAAAACATTTCAGAATTATTATTCCTGTTTCACAGACAGGAAAATATGGAACAGATTGGAGAAATGGCTGAAGTGGCTCACAATAATTCAGAGGTAGAAATTATAATAAGAGCCAAGTTGAACACAATCATATTTAAGATCTGTTAGAGGTCAAAGATGCATCTTTGTTTGTTTTAGTGCACACAGATGCCCTGAAATCCAGAATGGCAGATTTGCAAAATCAGTCTCAATGGCTTAAGCTACCATTACCTTTCAGAAAAGCTAAGAACATGTTCAATGACAAAATAATGTTATCAAAGACAAAGCTAATGAAAATAAAGGTTGAAAAATACATCAAGCTTACTAAGCAGGTATGCTCAGGATCACAGAATCCATGCATCAATTAAGACAGAATCAGTCCTATTTTGTTAAATACATAACCTTATTCTGCTATAATCCAACATACTTGGTATTTTAAGATTAAAAGATGGAGAAATCATCTGATTTGGTCATTTATCACACAATATCATTTAAGATGATAGCTGACGAGATGGATCCTAGCGCTACAGTATAGATTGTTGTCTGAGTTTTAAACACCAATTAAGTCTTTACTAGAGAGAAGAATTAGCGAATCAGAATCAATATAGTTTTATTGGGGGCAACTTTGTCATTCTCTGTATTCTTCTTAATTTATGGCAAGTTAATTTAATTGTTCAGTAATCTCTCAATGAAAGTATAGTTGACCAACATGTAAAAAATTATACTTTGGTCAAGTAATTTACGGGTTTGGGCTATTTTTTATTATTATTAGCTTTTAATGTTTTGATGAAAATAAACTGGAGTATCATTGTAAATAATGGGCCAAACCAGAGGTGACCAATGTATCTGCAAATTCTATTTGAAAATGAAAATGTCGGTGAGGGGTCTTAGCCTTTGAAGATGCAGAATATACTGGTTTCTGTTCACAAAACATTGTATAAATTCTATGAGATAAGCCTCTTCAGTGTAACAAATCATGGCATTGAAGAGAAATGAACCCAGAAGAAAGAGTCCTAAGCAATGTTGTAGGAGCCAGATTAATTGTACATTAAAGAATTTAAGAATGGACTAAGCAGATGTTCTTTTTGTTTAGAGACATCTTATTTCATCTCCAAATAGTTTGTTTATAAATACAGACTTCAGAAAGTATTCCTTATTGTAACTCATGCAAAAACTGTTCAGGCCAAGATAAAATAAATAGGCATTTTTGCCATGTGCTCACACTGTTTGCTTTGTATGGAAATATATAACCTGCTTGTGATAAAACTTACAGTATTCAATCTGTTCTCATTTACAGTTCTTTTTCAGTCAGCAAACTAAAAAAAAAATAATATATGTATATATCTGAGGCCATGCATTTTTCTTCCTGTGATAGAGACATTTAAGTAACTTGTGGAAATCTTCCTTCATCTACCAGGAAGCTTTAAACACATATGTAAACACCAGCCTATCAGAATTCCCACTTGTTTTGCCTTCTTTCTGTGTATGCAAACATACAGCTTATGCAGTCATCTCTCTCAGTTTTCTCTTTGTTAATTATGATTTTTTGTTTCTTTTAGGAATAATAATAAAAAAAAAGATGTGACTTTCTGTATCAAAGATGGTCTATTTAGTGCTGAACATTGGGAAAGGGAGAACAATATTACATAGAGCTAAAACTGGGAATTTCCAGTTTAATGGAAAATTCTGGTATTCTGATTATTCTGAATCAGAACAAACTATTTCAAAATTTCCCACAAAACTGAAATTAAAAAATATATATAAAACCTTTGAAAAATGTTAAAAACACATTTTGTCTGAGCTTTTTGGTTTTATTTAATCTTTTCATATTTTGTATTTTTATTTTACCAGTCATAACTACATGCCATCTCATGCCACTTAAAATAATTAATCATTTCCATAATATATTATTAAAATTTATTTATAACAACATATCTAATAGTTGATATATATTTCATTTGAGTAGGAAAATAAGATCGATATTTGGTTTTGTCTTTTTTTAGCAGCAACTGGCTATAAAACACAGGGAATAAAAACACACTAGGATAAGGATATTCAAAACAGAAGCTACTTTATCTTGCACCATAAATTAAATTTATACAGTATTTAATTTTATTTATCACAGCATTCTAATTACATACTTTCTCTCCCTCCTAGTTGCAAGCAATAAAACCTTTGCCTTCTTGTGATCTTAGCAAAGCTATTATCATTACAAAATGGGAAGTACTCAGTACTTTCAGTCTGCTAGTCCATAGATTAATTCTGGCCTGTTATTAGTACTGTTTCTCCTGGTACTACCTATAACAGGTGATTCTGAACAGAGGTTCTCATGCATCCATCCTGCTCTTGAAACACTCATGCTTTTATTTATCAATAAATATGAAAGGTTTCAATTTACTTGATCCTCACTAAATCATGAAACTTGCACTTTCCCTGTTTTGCCTGAGAAACAGTCTTTCATGGCACTGCTCTTTCCTTGTTGTCTCTTCAATATTGCCAGTGTAATAACAGTTCAAATCGCATGCTCTCATCCTCCCCATCAAATTTGTTACTTGGCTTTTATATAGTGATGATGTGATGTAGGCCACTAAAAGGTGTTTGGTTTTTGCATTTTTTTCTTTTGTTTTTTTAAGAGTTTATTAGATCAAGTGAATTAGTAAATTAATTATTTATTGATTTCCTAACTTTTAATTTCATTACATGCATTTTCCACCACATACTTGACTTATCACCAACTTCAACACAACATTTGATATTAGTAAAATATACCCTTTCACCCTTTCTCCAAAATTGTTTCATAGAAAAAAAAAACCAAAACAAAACAAAAACATTCTCCAATAGTAAACACATAATATTTTATGAATAATTCACTATAGACTATAAGAGGTAAACAATCATTTGTGCATTTCAGGGAATAATAGTGACAGTGTAAATAGCATTTTATCTTATCAAAAAGTAAGAAAAACGGTTTATGAAGCAAATAAAAAGAAACAGCTCCTAATCAAAAGAGTTTAAGAGGGAGGCTAAGCATAAGGAATAAAGGAGAGCAAGAATAAAGAGAATAAGGAAAATATACATTCAGATGAAATCCAATGAAAATTGTGGTCTACAGTTTAAAAACCTCTTCAAATGGATCACAAAAATAATAAATGACAGAGGACAGAGCAACTCTATGAAGAAGACAAAAGTAATACTCAGGCCAAAGCCTGCACTTACAAGAATCCCAGATCAACATGCCAGAAGGAGGCCTTATGGTGGAGTTCAGTTACCTGCAGGTGTTGAAGGCCATTTGAGATGCCCTAAATTATGTAAGAAATCTAAATGAGGTCAGTAGATAGGACACAGAGACTTATGGGAAATAAGCATCACTCTGTAGTGGAAGCTGGGGGCATGCAGGATATCCACAGCACTAAAAATTACTCTAAGTACCTAGATTTAGGCAAATTAATAATGTCTTTAATGTCCAATATTGTGACTAGGAGACCTCAAAAATAAAAAAGGACATAACCCCACAGTTCCTATTGGCTCAGTGAAAGGAACCAGCTGGGAAGGGAAAGGAAGACTGATAAGACATCAGTACTTCAAAACACTCTTCTGATTTTTGGTGGGGGGTGGAGAGAACAGGGGACACATTACCCATGGCATTAAATACAGGTCAATCATCTGTCCACACTGCATGAATCTTACTGCATCTGTGCAGGATGAATGTCCTTAGAACAACATAATAAAAGACAATCTTGTTTCTTCTATTTTCATATAATGAAGAACAGCTGTTCACCAGCCATTGTGTTTATTGTCTTCTCCTGTCCCGCTTTCCACCATGCCCACAGGCTTATCACCCTCTCAGGTGATATCTATAATGGCTCTATTTTGGTTCCGGAAAACTTATAATCCTAATGTAAGAGAAGAAACAACACTTACAGATAACAACATATAGGTAAGAGTGATCTAATATAGAAGAATGCAAAAAGATAACATACTGGTTGTCTTGCAATAGCTCGGATTTTTTTCAGGCATTTTGGTAACATTCCTACCTTTTAAGGAAGCATTTAAAGAGGGATAATATATTAATTAGGATAATTGATAATTTGTAGTTTTGCTAAATGTCTTTTAAAAAAGGGAGTTCTCAAAAAAGCTGACACACAAGCTCTACAGCATTACAGCCTGTTAATGATATCAAGGGAGTATTAAAGTGCAAAAGATGAGTATCAGAACACAAATTCCTAAATAT
This sequence comes from Megaceryle maxima, assembly GCA_024605025.1. Taxonomy (NCBI): domain Eukaryota; kingdom Metazoa; phylum Chordata; class Aves; order Coraciiformes; family Cerylidae; genus Megaceryle; species Megaceryle maxima. Next base: position 55,877 of record JANHGN010019823.1, on the reverse strand, counting down.
CTGATTATCTATCTTACACATTTCTTATGTCCTTGTGGCTATGATATCACTGTAGGTGATACTTAAGAAGCCAAACAACAAAGAGATATATGTTATTGCCTTTTAAAGTAGATTATCTATAAACATTCCAATTAAATATTTTTTTCTGTCCCAGAGACCTTTTGTGAGTATTTTGGTAACTATCATATACTCTGTGGTTTACAGGTGCATTTTATTCAAGGGAATGTATATAACTGGGTAAGCACTCAATCATGAATTAGTAATCATAGAGCACTTTATTCTAAATGGTTTATAAATTAAAAGCTATTACATTTAACAAGGAAGAAATTAACAAATCTCCATTAGTTTAAGAGACTGCTATACTAACTAGAATATTCTCACCAGGATAAGAGCTGTATTTTAGGGAAGTAGTGATCCCCAGATCAGTATGTCCAGAGGAATGTGTAACTTTCTAGAAAAAAAAAAAAAAAAATTACTTGTTAGTGAAGAAAAGCACGACAGTAACAGTATGTCTAAAAGTTACTACCAAAAATCTCTCTTGAATCTTTTCTATTTTCCTACCTTTTCACAATACCACTTTAAAACAAGAACTATCAAGAACAGTCAGGTGGAATGAGGATAGGTGTTAATAATGGCTCCATGGAAAGAAACAGGATTAGTAGTTGTGTGGAGACACTATGATTCTCTGGATACCCTGAAAGTCAAAAATTGCATGTTCTACTGTACCCTGCATGACCAAGAGATGCCTGGTGAAACCTAGGAGAAAGAAAGCAGTGAGGATGAAATGGGGGTTTGAAGCTTAGGCAGTGTGGAAGTGAAGAATGAGTGGATTGCTTCTGTTATTTATGAGGAAAAAGGAAGAAGTATGTGCACCTGCCTATAGAATTGTAAAAGTCAAAAATAAAGAGTATCAGAGATTTGATAATTTATCTTCCCACATTCTTCTATTAGGCTGGTGAAAGAAATGACACGTGCTACAAGTTGCAGCAGGCCACATCAAGCTATGTGTAGAACGGTGACGCTATTCAATGACCTTTGAGATGCAGAGGGAAGGATAAAACAGACCAAATATTAAAATATAGTATCTGCAGTACAAATAAATATGTATTAGAATACTTGAAAAATTGGTTTTACCTGAACTAAATAAACTTTAACTCAAAGCCTCCTGCGATTCTGCCATTATTCTACATTAGAAGAAATCCCTTCCAAAGATTAATCAGCTTTACTAACTATACGCTGTTTAAAACTGCACAGAGCAGAGTATTAACCATTCATAGAGGATACAAATAACTGTGTCCTCTCTGACTGGCAAGAACCATATTGTTCAAAGTGAATCTGAAAACTGAGAATGAACCTGGGCTAACATGATCTTAATTGTTATTTTCAATAGTCAGTGCAGCTAGCATTGCATCATGCAACTCTCACTTGAGTGCAAGGGGACAAGATTCAAAATGCATTGCTCTGAAACAGCTTTGGTGGAAATCATGTACTGTTTGTGACATGTATTTGGTCTCTGGAGCTGTGGTCTCCTCTTAAACGCCATCTTCCAAAACCAAAGGGTTACAAGTACAAATTGTATCTATAAAACAGCATCACAACTTTATTCTCAATAGATAAATATTGAAATGCAAGCATACATTATAAATAGAAAAACAGCTGGCTTGGAGCACATTGCAAGCCACTAACACAGTTGAGGGATTTGAATGACATCATAACCCGTGAGAGCATGTTGCCGGCCAGCTGGTGTTATTTATAATATACTCATAATTGAGGGAAAATAAAAAGGCAAAAGTTAGGTATTGCAGAGCTAACAAAGTTGAATTCTCTCTTTTCCAGTGTCATTTAAACTGTTATCAAGGGTAGTTAGGAAGATAACTACCCAAAGGGGGGGGGGGGATCACTTTATAATTACAATAGCACATTTAAAGTAAATGTCATGCAAGCCCCTCAAACTGGGCTACTTATGTTGCTATATTCATAGTACTGTAAATTCTAGGAAATGATACTATTTCTCCTGTGTGGTTGCTGAAAGATCACAAAGATATTTTGCCCTATTTAGAAGTGGTGCTCAACAATTCTGTTATTTTTAGCAAATTACAAACTGCTATTTTAGGGTTAACAGCACAGAGAGATGGAGGTTTTAATTGTTACTCAGCATATAGGTGTGCCAAGTTTAACAACGTAAAGATGGATTAAGAAAAAAGCAGATAATCAACTGCTTGTCTTCCTATACTATATAAATAAAATACCTATGCTGCTATGTACATATTAAATGTGTGCTTATATACAAAGGTATGTATATATACAAACAATACCCTTAGGTATGTAAGTTTTATTTATTTGAAATGCAGACACGCACACATAAATAGAAATGCACACATAACTATCTGAAAGTTAACCAGGATACATTTTCATATTTTTCATGGCAGCAAAAGCTTTTTTTGTCTGCTAACCCCTCAGTCACTAATTCACATTCTTTTAAAGGGAAAAAAATATGCTTCTGTGCTCTAGTTTTAAAATGCAAAGGTATGATGTTATTTGTCACCATGCCCAAAAAAGTCCTTACTCTGTAACTTTGCCAGAAGAGGGAGAGAGAGAGAAGGCAAATGCTCCCCCAGCTGTTTCCTGTCTACAGTGTCTGTGTAATGTAGATAAATGTGAGGATTTTCTCTAAATCCCTCTTCTGTTTGCTAAATCTCACTGTCACTGCTAAAATCAGAGCAGATAGAGCCTGCGCAATGGAATAAAGTCCTCAATATTGAAATGTGACATTGCTCTCAACATCTCACATCTCTCTGGATTTCTTTTTTCTCATCATTACTGCTAACAAATTCATTTCCAGACTTTGCACTTTTAAGAAGCAATGGAAAAAATCAACAATCTTTCAACACAATTAGTTAAGTGCTGCTTTTGTGATTTCTTGAAGGTAAATCTTTATTACTATTTCAAATAATTTTTTAGTTTTATCTTACTGTGTATTGTCTGCTTCTGATTTGAAGAGTATTGTGCACTTTTCAATAACATTATTTTAGAACTGAGAATTATTTATAAATTGCTGAACATGCAATTTTGTGTGATCTGGAAAATGGCTGTATGTAAGAGTTGCAATTACATAGATAACTGTAAGGGTAAACTATTGCAGATACATGTCTTAAATTTCACTTCTATTCGGAGAACTTTGCAATATTTGAGTTATGTCATTATTAAATGGTCCAATTACATCATTGTCTATATTGTTAATTAATGCTTGTGAAAACAAGAACTTTTAGCTATTTTCTGCAGGTGCAGGGTTTCATAGGGAAAAAAAGGTATTATTCACATGTTAAGTTTCTGCAGTTTTATTATACACAATTATAGACAAAATGTTCATGCTTTCACAGGGAAACTTTTAAGGGATGTTGTCATTGCAGCAATATTCTGGCAGCACTGTAGCATTTACTTGTCTTTTGCTTTCATAAATTAAAAGTAAATGTGAAGTTCAGTTTGTTTTCTACATTAGAAACCAGCTGCGACTCTTGCTGACCTTGCATATTTGTGTAGCTTAAGCAATAGTACATAAAGAAAATGGAAATTCCCCTACATCTTCATCTCCAAGTTTTCCCTTGCAGGGACGGCTGTTTCAGGAAAGTTTGCATGTGAAGTTTCATGTTATGACTCTATAATTTCTACACAACAATATAAACTGTCTAAAAGTAAATTTGGCTTCAGTAGGTGCATTGACCTCTGTTTCTGTCAGCTGGCCCTAGTTCAACTTTCCATTGTCAGCAAATTTATATCCTTCAAGAACTTTTTTTCTTTAATATTTTGCAAGGACACTTATGCAGTTGACAGAATTTTCCTGTTTTAATTGTTTAGGGCCTAATTATGTTATTAGAGTATCTTACACTTAAAACACACTTTTCTCATTCCTTAATGTGATTCAAAACAGCAGGTCTGTAATTGCAATGGATAAAACCATTCTCTTAATGTATAAATGGGCATCCCTTACAATACACTTCAAAGATGAAGATGATTTTTAAAAAGTATTGAGCAAGGCACTAAGAGACATAAAAGTAATGTGCTAGTTCCTCAGCTGGTACATCCTGCCAAGGTTCCTTGGAGTTAATGGAACATACTGATTTAGCTTAGGATGGAGCCCAGCTTCTTTATCAAAGTTGGCAATATTTAAACCTTGATCCATTTTAGCATATATATGCTTTGTTTGTATATTAATTACTAGTGAATACTGTTATTGCATAATAATCACATACTTCTACTGTTGCTTGGCAATCAGATTCAAACTCTATGTAGCAAAATGTAATTTTGAATATAACTCTTGATTTCTTTTCTATAGCATATATTATATATAAAAATGTTACTCCCTTCAAGATATTTGTAATTATTGTAGTTGGTTTTATATGTTAATAAAATGAACAAGAATGTGATCAATCCTTATGCACAACTTATGCCAACTGATAACATGTTAGAAGAAAAGGATTTATTTAGAGGAATTAGGAAGTAAAAGAGATGTAGAGTGTTCATATATGACATTCCTCTGTGGTGCCACTTTTCTGGACTATTAAAGGAGGAATGCAGCAAAAGCTGGTTATTTTACTGAAAAAAGAGGAAATTCCAGCTGTGAAAATATGGTCAGTCATTCTATGCAACTAAAAGAAGTGCTTAACCAGGCTCATCCTGAACCTGCATTCAATTTCCAAATGTAATTAGATGCTTCAATAAACCCCACCCACATGCCAATGCATTTTCTTTTAAACTCTCAACTTTCTAGTCAAATGTGGGACATTGCAAGCACCCTGCCTGTTTGTAAAGAACCTGAAGCAATATTGGATTACAACTTTGTATTTTCTTAAGAATATTCCCTTCAGACAAAAATGGGAACTTTGATTTTATCACAAACATATTGAATCAACTAATGTTATGTTTAATTAAAATGATGGAGTAAAGTTAAAGTTTTAAACTATGTTTTGGAATTTGTTTTGATGATACAGCACTCAATTTAACAAATAATTGATAGGGCCTTGGAAACATGTGAGCCTTTTCCCTAAAGTTTTTACTTGTTTGAAAGTTCTTGACTGTTTTTAAATTTGGAGATAAAGTTAGAAATTCTCTGTGGTTTTAACTGTGCAGCCTTTTTGGCTTCCACTAAAGGAAAAACAGTAGATAATCTGTTCTGTTATAGTTCAGTGCTGATATTTATCTGAAAATGCAATCCAGCTGAAAAGTCTTGAAAAATACAGAATTGTTAAATGTCTAAGATTTATGTTTATTTCTGGCCCAAATGTTATAAAAGAACAAATTGTTAAATACATAATGTTCTTGTATTTGTAATGTCTTTCAGCCTTCTGAGGCGGTGTGCTAACCAGCTTTCTGCTTTACCTCCTCAGAACTGGGAACCATCTTAAACTGCAGGTGCATCACATTTATCTTAGAAACTCAAAAATATGGCAAGGGAAAAAAGAAAATGATATTGCTAAAGATATGGAAACTTTACAGGAAATAATACCTTATGTTATCATCATTCATTTATAGTCTGATCTTCCTCCATCTTCCACTGAGATCACATCCATGCATTAAAGCTTGTTGGTTTTTGCATGGCAAAATTAGCTAAAGACACTGGGAAAATAATTATTCTTTCTTTTTTATGATATATCATGGGATTTAGATTTGTTCATTATTTTCACAGTGGAAGTATCAGGGGAAAAAAGAGGGATAAATCCTGACTTATTTATGTATTTGTCTCTTACTCAGTTTTGACTTAAGTTGAAATAGGAGACTTATCCAGCAAGGTGTTAAGATCCCTTGCCAAGAAACTAAAAATTCTTAAAAATTATTGGCTAGGCTGAATACCCCACTGGATCAGATCCCATATGAGCAGACAACAGATAACTTCGTTGATCTTTTAAAATTTCAGTGAAAAAATGGGATTAAATGGTCTCTGAAACCATGAAAAAAACTTTAGGGAAGATGAATCATTTTACTCCAATTATTTTGCACTAGTCTGCAAATACAAAGCAGTTTTAAGCCAAGGTTAACTGTATGTCCAAGAAATAATTGTAACTTCTTACCTAATGTGAATACTAATGTTAACCTTGAAAGACAATGAAATTAAATGCAGATTTACACCTTTCAAAATTAGCATTTTTTGCAGACAATCTAAATCAGTTCAGAATATGCTTCACTGTCCTGCTAGTCAATATAAGTAGCTTTACCTAGTATGAAAAAAATAATGCTATCTTCTTTGACATGTTGGGTAAAACTTTGGTTGATACAATTTGATATAAAAGGAAGTGCATAAATGGAGTGGTGCAATTTTACACCCATTGAGGACTGGCCTTTCTTCAATCTTAAATTCAGGAAAAAAGACAATTTGTAACCAAATATAAGTGAGAAAAGAATTATCATCTCTGTGTATACCTCATAGTCAAATCTGACTAAGAGGATGTAAAGGAGGTAGTATAGCTACTTCTACCAAACAAATCCTTAACACTCCCACTAGTGCTCCTCTCAATTTCTTGAATGCTTCCAAATGTTATCCTGCTAGTAACTGAGGGCTATAAGAGTCACTGGATGCAGTCCCCTACTGTAGAAGGTCCCACATAGCTCTTTTGTAACTTTGGCAAGCTCAACCTTGAAGCTTCACTTGTTTTGTCCTGGTATTTCCCTTTTTAAGGTGTCTGGAGCACTAACTATGAACCTTTTTCCTACTGGGCCAAATTTTTTTTCCATCCAGTTTACAGCCATTTATTCTTGTGACAGTGCTGTTGTTTAGTTTAAATAGCTGTTTTCTGTCATATGCCACCCCCATCACGCACAGTACATTGGCAGACAACTGTCATGTTCCCTTTTAGCCTAACTGGTCTTGGCCAAAACAATTGCTAGTCTTCCTCACTTATTGTTCTGGATTTCCCTTTCCCTGTCTATTGCACTCATCCTTCCTGCAAAAGCAGGAGGAACCGGCCATAAATCATAGTTACTACAAAATCCTCTAAATGCATATGAATGTGAACAAAGAATATTCACCAGATGAAGGAATCAATTTACAAAATACATGGATTAGAGTATGTAGACATTCAAAATTATGGTGAGACATTTCCCAATACTGTGTTTATTGTCTAACAAATTACAGTATATATGCGTTCTCAACTCACAAGGGTGCACAAGTAGTTTTCTTTAGGACTCTATCAGGAAATTCTGACACTGCTTTTGCTTCCTTGGCAGGTGAAGATGCACACTGTGTCCTACATTCATTTCTTCTACCTTGGCCTGTGTTTGCTTACCTTAACCAGTTCTGCTGCTGCTGGCCCAGAAACACTCTGTGGTGCTGAGCTGGTTGATGCTCTTCAGTTCGTGTGTGGAGACAGGGGCTTTTACTTCAGTAAGTCAACCCTTTCTTTCGTTTAATTGCCAAACTTTTCCATGTAATCCCCTGGAGTTTGCAACTGCTCTAAATGAGCTTAAAAATGATCACACCAGGCTGCCAAGCATGACTAGTATCCTCTGTCTTTGAGATGCCCAAGTCTTCAGTGTCCATGAAGTCTCAGTAAAGAATAAAGTTGTGCCTCTTTTCAGCCTCCCTGAGTTTCTGACATATTTTCCTTTTCAGGCATGTTACTGTTTTTAACTATTTTCTAGCTACCGCTATTCCACCTGCTGTATTACTGCTTTCTGTTGACCTGACACTGAAATTAAATGAATGAAAGCAGGTACTACACCCAAGGTATTCATGAGGCAGAACTCCATCTACCTGTTATGTCAGACTACTCGTAAAGAGTTTAAGTACACATTGTATCATATTAAAACCACATTAAGCTTCATCATCTGATTTGAAAAAAAAGGGAAAAAGCTGGAAGGCAGCAAGCAGGAAGGTGGTATATCCAAGTATCCACAAGCTTCATCAGTTTAATACAGATGAAGGAAAACCCACCCATGGTGAGATAATAAAGAATAACACTAGCGCAGACAACAGCTAAAATTAAGCCTGCAATAGTGGGGGTATATTAACACTCACATAACCTACATTTTGGAAATAAACATATAAACAATATTTTTCTTTTGCTCTCTATTAGATTGTGCAAAGCTGGAGTAGTTAGATAAATAACTCTTATCTTAGTACCTTCTTACAAGTGCTCTCAAGATCAAGAAATGCACAATTTGTAAATAACAGAAATCTCTTTATAATTTTCAGTTATTTGCTACTCAAATAACATAAAGTTAATGAAACTTTTAGCTAGGAATATATTAGTTCTGAAATCACTCAATTATTTATTCAAAACATGCAAGAATTTGTGGTTTTGAAACTTCTGAAGCTAGTATTTACTTCTCATAATACTGTGTGCTTGTCTGAAGTTACCTTTCCTTTAAGGCTTCTGTTACCTTTCCAAATAAAAATATAACTAAGAAAAGGAAATATGGGGAGGTTAGGCTGTAAAGACAAGAAATTTACTGAAGGTCAGGGGTTTTTTTTTCATATTTATTTTTCTATTCTTTGTGACATCTACCTTTTTTTTGTTTTTTTTTTTTAAATTCTTCGTTTTATCCTAAAAATTCTTGCTTCTGAAGCTATGACTTTTGTTATTCTCATCTTCCTACCCTATTCCTATTCATACTATTCATGGATTCATTTCTTTCAATATTTTTCTCCTTGCCTTCAATAACAGTAGAATTATGGAAATCCAGATCCTTGTACCTTTAGTTTACAGAAAATCCTGATTTCCTAAACATACAAACTGCAGACATTTTCACTGTCTTCTTGGCAATTTCTATTAAAGTTTAACTTTGAAACTGGGAGCCTGACTTTCATCTATGCAAAATAATTCACTAAAAACCCCTTCTTTTCTGTATTTAACACTTCAGTTATCATCAATAAGCATCAGCTCTAGGGTGCTGTGTAACTTAGTACTCTGGTGCTAAACACAATATGAATAATACTGGAATACGTCACAAAGGAATTTTTCTACCAACTCTTTATGCTTTCACTTGAACACCAAAATCTGTTACATTTATCAGCTGGGTTACACCTAAGGGGCTATCTGAGTGTCCTACAAATACTTTCTCTTCATAGCTGGAGGGAATGTAAAGGAGCACTTTCATGTCCCCCTCCTGTTTCTACACCAGAAAACAATAAAAGAATATACTGCCTCCTTAGAACAGCATAGCGATTTCTATTTCTACTGTGCATGTATCTTAGGCATTTTCCTGGTCATTCTTCTCTCAGCAAAATATTTGCTGCTTGTTCAGAGAACTATCATGCTTGCTTACCACAAGAGTGACTGTTACTGCCAAGCAGTCAGACTTACTGTTACGTATAAGAATGTAAGAATTACTTTGTGTTGCTCAAGGTAAGAGGACATGTGAAATGCTAATCGTCAGCAATAGCTCTCTTGTTGAATCTCAGTTATTCTAAGGTTGCACAACCTATTTCAAATCTCTACATTCCCTAAGCTAGATCATCCTTACTTTAAAATACCACAAAGGATTTCTGAAGTTTTAAAGATCTTTACCCTTGCAATCTTGAGTTTTATCTGCTGTAAGTAAAAATTGTCTCTCTAGTTTGTTCTTTTCTTACATTCTCAGTTTTCACTTGAAACAATGTAACTGTTGACATAATAAAGGTCTTCTACCTTGTTTTATATGGGATACTGGGGAAGGTTTTACTAATGAATGACACCCTGTTTTAGGAAAGTCTTGCACCGTTGTAATCAACAGACTGTAATTGCAGCATTCAACAGGAATTTTATGAACTTGATATGTGGCCCTTGGATGCTAAGTAATGTGTGTCCTCTACCTGACTAATTCTGATTCATGAGACGGCAATTTAATCTGTTTTAGCATTCTCCCTCTTATTTCTTAGTCTTTAATCTAAAGTATAGAACTATAGTAAAGTAAATTCAGTAACAATGGCAAAATAACGTGAGATCCTCATATCCAATGTACTACAGAATGTAGCATATTATTGGAAGTTAACTGGGATTTTTTAAGAATGTCTCATCATTTGCAGAAGTAAAAATCCAGTTAACTTTTTGTGTGTGTGTGAATAGGATGTCAATTTTAATTGTATTTTAAGCCTTCTGTTCTCATACTCTCATTACTTTATATGATCAATAGTAATGTTTGCCTTCAAGTTGTACGGGAAATAGCTGCGAGGGAAGGTTTTTCTTCCATCATTCTGTATTTCACTAGAGACTCCAAATATAAAGAATACCTTTTGGCTGAAGTGGAACTCCTGGTTTAGATTCAAGGTCAAGTCTTCTGACTATTCCTTGGGAGCTGTGGGTCGAAATGAAGAGAGAAACAGTTGAGTTACTTTCTGATGAAACTCTGTACTCCACAACCACAAGGCTATATCTTCAGCAAGGACTGTAAAAAAATATATTTAATTTATATAATCCACTCTACCCAACCAGATAGATATAAAAAGAAATTCTTTGCAGCTTCTGAGGAAATGCCCCAGCTGTTCACCACACAGAAAGAAAAGTATTGACTTCAAGAGGAAGTCAAATGTGGTTTCTACCACTCTCTTTCTTCATGAGGTAGACCAGCAAGGAGCATTTCTTAAAGATTTTTAGGGGAGAACACTGCACAAATCCCAAAATAGAGCATCTGCTTTTTCCCTTGATCACATTTAACCACAACCAGTGCTGGCTACTTCTTGGACAGCCTTTTCTCTCTCATGATTCACCAGTGAAGAGCAGTTTATCACCACCTTTTAACTACCAACACCTCTCTAACAAAACTTCTGCCACTCAGGTTCCTGTGTGCTACCTTGTCTTAGGAGGAGCCAACAGGGAGCCTGGCCATGGCTACATCTAGAAAAAACTCTCCTCAAAAACTCTAGATTCAACAGTCATGAAGGAAGGCAAGATGGCTGCTATGTAAATTCAAATTTCAATGCCTAGAAAGTTCTACCATCCCTCTGCTACTACAGAACAATGTTGAGGGCAGTGAATGTTGGAAAAACCGAAAGGCCAAACTACAAAAAACTTATAGAAGTGATAGAACAGGAGGGGGGAAATTTTTATTGAAATAGTCTAGTCTTATCACAGGAATTTACTTTGTAGATTAATAATGACAATAATAATAATTAAAAAAAGAGATTATTTTTTCTTTTCATACAAGTTGAATTTGATGGGCAACCACTCATTCTTACTCACATTGTTGTCTGGGGAATATTACTAACCTAAGAAAGGAAAGCAAATATAGCTTCCTCTAGGGAGCAAATGCTATATTATTTTTGGTCGTCTTCTCTTTGAAGATATACCATTTCCAATAAATGGATATCAGTTTGGCTAACAATACACACGAGTGCCAATAAAGAAATAGCTTTCTTATTTCCTTAGACAATTTTGGTTATTCTGTTTACTAAAGCCCAAATTAGATGGCAATACTTATTTGAAACCATGGCAATCAATTTCACAAATTTAAAAAAAAAACCCTCTTCCTGTTAAAAACCCCACCTGCTTTGATCTTATGGTGAACCTTCTGAAGGAGCACTTACATAGAAAGGAAGCTGAATTTAGATACCTGACACAATGGATCTCCTCAGATAGTCTTCAGAGAATGGAGAATGATCTAGCACATGCTTCTGGATGTAAAAGACCTCATAAAAGACAGGGTTTTCTGATATCCAGCCTAATACTCCCTTTGTCAATTGTTTTGTGGAGAATCAGTACAGACTTTTACTACACGTTATTCCACTAAAACAACCAGAATTATGTGTTGTCCTTGGGAATATCCCCACTTGTGTGCAACATTAGACTATTGGCTCATAATCAGCAGCAAACCAGGATAAGACAGTAAACATAATTTTGAGTCATCATTGCTTTGTAGAACTAAGTTATATATGGAGGAATTGCTAGCTGCCTTAGAAAGGAGGAAATAAGGAGATAGACAACGTTTTGCTTCTTCCATTTCCCTTTAGGTAACAAGTTCTTGTTTACTTCAGGAAGTCTGCTTTTAAGATGTTATTAAAGTTTCTAGGCCTGTCAAACCTATCAAGATAATTACAACAGATGGCAGGGCGCTCAGTTCTTTAACTACTCCATACCTGCAGGAGCTATGAGTCATTAGCTCCTCTCTGTGTCCCTGATTGAAAGGAATGTTAACAAGCCCTGGAGAGGCTTGCTGAAAAGCTGCCGTGGACACACACAGCCTGTGGTGTCAGTGTCAGCCATACAAATCTTTGCAAAGAATTGCTGGTCATCTTGCCTATGTTCACAGAGCAAGATCTGAGAGTGTTTTAAGTTCCTTGGTCTAGCTACATGCCCCATAAATGTCCAAATTCTGCATCCATGGAAGATTTGAGTGTATTATTCAATCATTATCCCCAGGTTCCTTACTTTTTACAAGAAAGCTAGCCTGGAAAGGATTTAAGATGTGCTTTAGACAGGTCTGCAGGGTCAGTGCTCAGGAAGCCAGGACAGGCACAGTTATTGATATACCTCTGTAAGAAGAGAAGAAGAAGAAGAAGAAAAAAAAAAAAGCTCAGGCTTCTCAAGTGGTAAGACTGTAAAGTCACACAACCAATAATGTAATTTTGGTGTGGGCTCTGTTGGTCCTGGTACTAATAATTTGGAAAGTTATTATATAGATAGGAAAACTGGGATCAAGTCAGTCTTTGAGAAAAATCTGTCCTTTTATAGCACGTTAAGAAAGGCTAGGGAGCGTTCATAAAGGCTCACCTTAGTTTAGTGAGGTTAATCTTCTTAAGTTACCTCTTTAATAACAGAGAGATGTTCCACCTTCTTTCTCCATGGATCACACAGTGAGTCTAGGAGGATTTAGCAAGAATCATTTCTACAAAAAGTGTTTACAACCAAAACCAAATAAGAACAGTTTCTCCAGAAGTTCAATTTATATGTGTCCTTATTAGCTGTTAGATGTTACAGATGCTAAAGCTTTTTATGGTGTTTGCCTTTATCTATACACTAGACCAAGTTTCAAATTTGGTTTCAGATAGCAGAAAGCTGTTATTTGACATTTGATTCCCTAACTGCTGTATGTGTATTTAATACATTGTTTAGTCTCATGTTGGATAAAGTCACTCAATGAAGCACTTGGCAAGATCAGCATCAATTCTTGGCATAGATGCCCCTCTTACTTTTCCACTGAATCTTAAATACCAAGAAAAACCCTCACTGGCTTCAATTCTGGCATATAGTTTACACAATTGCTCAAAATCTTTGCATATGGACCTCTTCATTGGTTCTGGTATTAATAATGGGTTTGCTATATTTGATCAACAGCAGCAAGAATCACAAGGCAAATTATTCTGTTTAGCAGAACCACATAGCCTCTTAATTAAAATTTTTTGCATAAACTACTTGAGCATCTAGGGCAATTTATACAGAGTGCTCATTCAAAGAATGAAGTTCATACAGCCATTCCTCTAGACCTTACTCAGCACTGCAGCTCTTATGCATGTTTCAAACCCTCTCACATCTCTGAAAATCAAATAGAGACAAAGTAATTTTCATTTTGCTACAATAGGATGGATGTGAACTTGTTTACTAAACCATACGCAAATGTCACTCTTTCCCTATGATACAAGCTTAATTGTTAAAAAATATGACAACAAATGAAAGGGATAATCAACAGTTAAGTCATTTCTCAGTCTAGAAATCAAGACAAAAGAAATACCACAAATGTAGACCTATTGAAGAATTTGTGCTAAATTTATCTCTGGTAATAACCACAGGAGCTTCCATGTCAGAAAGGAGAAAAAGCCATTAATTTATACTTTCTTCATGGTACACTTAATACAAGGTCACTATGCAAGATACAGCCTAAATACTGGGTCTAATTGTTAAGTAATGATAGGCATATTTAATGTTTGTATCAGTGCGTGAGGTTCTGAGAACAAGAATTTTAATACATCCATTTGCATTGTCACTGTAAGTAAGTTTAAAAAAATTGAATCCAGCTAAATATTAAATGCCTATTTCATCCAAAAGGCTGTACCTTAGACACTGGTTAAGATATAACTTTCAGAATAATACACTAACCTTCTTTCCTTACTGTATCAAAGCAAGAAAAGTCAAATGCTATCTTCCTTTCAGACTTGTTTAAGTATTAGACAAATTACATGCATGAGCTTATCTTGTCAGTTTTATCTGAGCAACTTTTAGGTTAAATTTCTGATTGCCTCTCCAGTGCTAATTCCTGGTGAATTGGTTTTGGAATTCTTTAGAAAATTGGTTTGAATTTCTTAGTAAACTTAGATTCTTACAACATCAGACATAAGTCTGAGATTCTTGCTATATTTTCTGATTGAATCCCATGTACAGTCAGATTAAAAATATTTTCAATGTTCTTGCCCTTACAAGTCAGACTTGATACCGTTTGCTGACATCATATTAAATCCTTTACAAATGAAAAGTGAATAGCTTCCTTTTATCAAATAAACAATTTAGGGCTCATCTCCTTTTTTTTTTTTTTTCTTTTTAATCTACAGCATATTTATATATTTCTGATCTTACTTTTGAAATTCAGCTGTGATCCCAGTTTTCCTATCTATATAATATAACTATTCTAGAGTAAGAGAATGCCTCCAGGGAGCAGCCCTTCTGCTTCCTTATGTCCCCATAAAAGTGGGGAAATAGGAAAAGAGTGTTCTGCAAAAGCACTTCCAATGTGGTCCATGGCCAAACCTGAAATTATGGTGGTTTTTTTTTTCTTTTTGATACAGAACTATTTGTTTATAGTGTTTGTGTCTTTGTGTGTTGGGCAGAAATTTACACAAGGCTGAGTATGCAGAAAAAAGAAGGGGTTGGTTCAGACCATTCTGACTCAATCCAGCTAGCTCAGGAAACAAACCAGTTTTCTTTATGAAAATAAATATTCTAGCAATTATTATTAACTATTTCTATCTCCAAACATGTAAGCACTTAAGCAATATCCCCAACTCATATAAACACCAACTTCTAAGGGAAGTAAATACTACTGAAGATTGTTTAGACTTCAAAAGGATATTAATTCATAGCCATATCCTATTAAGGCAATGGATAAAAGCTTAAGTTACGCACACAAACTCTGTATTTCACAATAATGTTGTATTCTAAAGAATATTTTTAAAGGTATGGCATATGCAAAGGCAGAAAGAATATAAGTGTTATGGGGAAAATGGTAGAGAAGATGTCATTATGTTTGTAGATCTGAGAAGATGAGTACATTTCTAATTAGCTTTGATGCATGTGTTGTCCTATGTATAATAAACCAAATTTACAACAGAGGAATTTTTTTCAGATTGTATGAACTATACTGAAGGTTTCTTTTAATTCAGTCTCATCAAAATAATGTGATAAGAGCTTCTACTATTATAAAGAAATTTTTACTACTTCTTTTTGTAAGTCTTCATTGATGACTTTAGGTTACATAAAGACTAATAAGGACATCTCTTTTAGGTTAACATAGCAGGTTTAAAATGAGTATGTTTCATACATCAAAACTTCTGTAGACACGTAAGATGTAATAATTTGTTTCTACATCCCCTGAATTCCTGAATTACTAGTCAACAGGTCTACCATGAAAAAACTTAGTTTTTCCTACATATTTCAAGTTTTATGTTTCTTTCCATTAAAGTTTCCAGCCTTTCACAGACATATTTAGTTTGGCAGAAAGAATCTGGTGACTCATAGACTGAAGAGATTTGAGAGCAAGCTACTGAAAATGTATCTTATTTCTTCTTGTGTAATTTGGGAGCAAGCTACTGATAGTACATCTAATTTTCCTATTTTAATCAGATGTATTATTGGCAGATACATGTCCTGAATAAAAGCCATATTTATTCCTGAAATATGTAGCTAAGATTAAATGCAAAAACATCATATATATTTGCTTTTAGAACACTTCTGTTTTTTTAATTGTTTCTGGCATTTTACTGAAAATCGATGAGCACTGAATGAAAACAGAGGTACTACTGAAATAATTTGCATTATGACTGGAATAATTTGCATATATTTTGAAATTCAGTAATATCAAAGTATTTCTTACTGATGTTTTTTGGTAGCTTGTTCTTTTCTTTCTTTTTTTCAAGGAAGGATAGAGATGCAGGAAGAATAGGTGACGTTATTATGCCCCCATAATTCCTATAGAGAAGAAGGATTAGAAAAGCCCTCATTTATATTTTATGTTGTTGACTGTATTGCTTCTTTCACCTCTTTTTAGACAAAAGACTTAAATTCACAGATTACTTAAATTCTGTTCTTTCTAGACAATCTGTGACAAACATCATTTTCATTTATCCACATACAGACTAAACCTTCTTAATGATAAAGACTGAATGGAGCTGGATACAATATACACAAGGAGACCCTGATTCAGATTCATTCCATCTAATTTTAAGCACTTAAATGAGGTATCTGAGTTAGGAGCCTCCTGAAGCTCATTCTACAGTTGGTGAGAGGAGTAAAAAACTTTCAGCATTCTCATTGAGTTTTGAATATGCCATAGGACATACTTTTTCTTCTCCACTAAATTAAGCAAGGAAGTTTTGGCAATTGTATCCTTAAGTCAGTTAAGCTGAGTAAGACCCCACCATTAAGCTCCTAAATTTTGGTGGGATGAATCTATTTAAAAATGCACAGTGAACTTCAGTGTGGAGATAAGGAGGCAATCATAAAGGCCGCATTTAAGATAAAAGCATATCCAAGCTTATTTTAGCTGCTGTGGTATAATACAGTTAAGCAAAGACTGAGAACGTGCCTTATGCAGGTAGCACCAGTTACAGTTACTCCTTTGGCCTTTAAGAACTCCCAGGCCTTAGTCTGACCAAGTATGAATTCTACTGGAGAAAGTACTCTAGTCTGAGACAGTAAAAGTAGAAGGGAAAAGCTTGTCTATCTTTTCTTTCTTGTTATAATAGATAGAATATACTCTTATATGCCATAATAAGTAACACTCCTTCATGTTTCATTCCTGCATAATGAGACAAGGTGCACTTACCCATGCATAAATAATGAAGCAATTTTTTACACTGCTGTTCACACAAGTTCATTTCTATTCCTATGAATATTCATGGCCCAGCAGTTTTTAAAGAAATTGAGACAATAACAATATTTAAAACCTGGAGTGACCTCTAAATATCAGACGTTATTAAAGAAACATTTTCTCCATTATAATGTGCCATAAAGTATCATCATGGAGAAAGGACACAGAATGATGCTCAAGTACAATTTTGGGATACTCATTGACACGACAGGCATACAATTTTGAGATACTCAGGCAATTTAAAGATTTAAAAAATAGTTGCTGCTGACCTAATTAGCTCATCTAGAAAAGTAATAGTATGTCTGAAGACAGAACCCCAGCTGAGCTGGTTAGCCATTCAGTGAGTGCAATCAACAGCACAGAGTCCCAGTACCATCCTTGTTTCTGTTCCTCCCTTCATCCAAGAGAGTATAGAAACAGTGCAGAACCACTTCAAAGATAACTGCATTCCATGATCTTCTCTAAAGTGGTCCCTTTGCAGGGAAAAGTAATTGAAGTAATTTAAATTTCCAAACAATCTACGGGTTGTAGGAACTGTAGGTTGTTCAGATCTTGACAAATGTTTTTCAGTAACTGTATTGTTTTGAAGCAGAGTACAACATTTATAAATAGGAAGGATTATTTATATTTGCTATGAATAAATATGTATACAATTTTGCTTATTCCAGGCTACTCTTAGTATTGCATATTGTGCCATTCCCAGCTGGTCTGGCTTGAGGGAAATGGGGTAGAAAAGAGGGTAGTGTTTCCACAACATTCCCTCACTTCATGGTTATGTATTGACTTCTGCATTTAAAAGTCATGAATGGTGATCTTGTATTAGATACTCACATGAATGATTTTCATACACTTGCAGTGTTCTGTCATGGTTTCAGGAATTAGATATACTAGATTTAATATAATGGTCCCAATATAAAATAATTTCAAAAAGTGGAGTGGTCAAGATAATATGGTCATTCAAAAAATAATAGGAAGACATGTTTGTAGAATTTGACCCTTATCATCCTTTTTGGAAACAAAGGAATTAAATTCTACAACTGCAGCTCTAATGGCTTTAGGTCAACTACCATAATTTTTGTTACATAGTTATCTTATTTTAGTAGGAGTTGATGTAATAAAAGACAACTATTTCCTGTTAGCACTAAGATGAAGACTAATAAAATGAACACAATTCATAAGAAGTAATATTCTTATTGTCTACTGTTCTTTTAAAGTAGAAATTTGTACTCTGATATGAAATAGATGAAGCTCAGATCTGTGAAAATAAAAAAAGAGCAAATTAATTTTAATAAATCAGGCTAGAACTCCCATCAAGAATCAACCTGCAACAGATTTTGTGTGCAAAACTGTTATCTCTCAGTTATGTAACAAGTGAGAGTGTCTTTGTTGGTTATTTTTTTTTATATAATATTAAAAAAAATAAAAAATAAAAAAAAAAATCTGTCCTGCAGCAGAGAAAAGAGAGACATTGTCAAGAAAAAGCTGGTATGTAGCATAATAAAGAAAGGACAAAGATGAGACCAAAGAAGGGGAAAATAGTTGTTAGTAATTCAGGCTGGCCCTGTCCAGGAGTTTCTTCACTTCATAATATACAATCAGGAGTCCATGGATATTTACTTAAGGTTACCTGTTAACTTCAATAGGCTTTGGCTCAGTGCACTGAGAATAATGTGAGGTAATTTGAGGAATTCTTTATGCTCTCTAAAGAAAACATTGATCACTGATTTTTCCTAGGTCTTTTGGCCATAGGTATCATTGCACCACAAATATTTTCCCTTGACTGCATTCCCACTGGTTTCTAACTAGTCATCTGTTTTTCCTAAGAACTACCAGCTGAACTTCTGATATTTTTCCTTCTGTATTATAAATATAGCTAATAGAGGCTCTTTTGAGCAATCAGTAAATACTACTTGTGCCTCCTTTGAAAAGGGTACATACACATCAAAAAACTCTTCATTTTTAACATTCACTCAAACTAAACTGAAAGATTAGTAGTGCAATTTTAATGTTCATCTACCATTCATGGTACAAACTATTAAGAAATATCAATTCTTCATACATAGGTGTTTGCTGAAGTGCCTAAATTGCTCTTGGTTTTGTGGCAGGTAGATGGCTACATCTAAAAGACTGAAGAGTAACTTTTTAGAAGTCTTAACCTATTTTAAAAATTTAGTACAAATCTCATGAAAAGTCAGTGAGAACATGGAGGTTTCTAAAGGCATATAAGGGCAGTTTTTCAGTGATTTTTCAGCACTGAAGAGGCAGATGGACACTCAAGAGATTTTTCAAAAGCAGTCATGTATCTAATTTCCACTGAAATCAATAATTGGTGGTCCTCGGTGGTTTTGGTTTTAAATCCTTCTAGGCTGTATTTTCAGTTGCTTCTGTATCTTTGGAAATATGGGTCAGGGTCCTTAGCCACTTGTCTAAATTTTGCTTATGGACCTTATTGACTACTTGTGAAAAAGCTATCACTATTGAAAGCTCCTTAAAATAAGAATTGGCATAATGATTTGGCTTCCTCTCTGACGTTAAACATACTAATACGCTTAGTATGAAATCTTCTTATTTCCAGCATAAATATGTGAAGCATCAGATGAAAGCTAATAATTTCCCAAGTGAGCTAAAAATAATGAAGGCTGAATTTGAATAAATATTCTAAGAGGCATTCTGGAACACATAGTGGTTAATAAGTACTGTAAATGCTACCTTTCTATTAACCTTATTTGTAAGATGCCAAAGCCTAAACATGGACCACAAACAATATGGGATAAAGAGGGAACACAAGAAAAATTATAATCATTGCAGGAAGTTGGTGACAATGCATATTTTGCTGTTTTCTTTGTCTCCTGACCAGAAAATATAATTAAAAACCTCTTAAACTTATTTAAAATGTCTTATTTTGGAGTTTCTTGTGCTTGTGACTTAGACATAGACTCCACTGCAGAGACCTTCTGACAGCACCTACCTAGATTTACTGCAAAAAATATAAATGCATTGTAATGTAAGAATTATAAGAATCTGCAGGTTTTTTTAAAAAGCATAAGTTTGTGTAATGACAAGTAATGCAGGAATGTATGAATTAAACACAATTTTTAAACATATGCTGCAACTCAGAAGAGCTTAATGAAAGAACTACTGACTTAAGCTGTGGTCTTAAGAATCCCTTAAAATCAGGGAATATTAGCCTTCATTTTGGTCACAGGCCAATCAGTTTTACATTATGATACAGTTATCAGAAAATGACTACAGTCAAAAATTGCACCCATACTTTTTCAGGATGCACACTTCTCGGGAGAAAGGAAAAATCATTCAAATTCTGACTTCACTATGTAATTGGTGGTCTTACACCCTATTGACTTCCAAGATCCAAACACTACAGACAACAAGAATTAATATTTTCCTCAGAAGCTCCTCTAGAGTGGTTATCATAGAAGTATTTGATTGCAGCACTCAGACAAATACATTATACCCTACAATTTCTCAGGAAATCATCTGTTTCTCTGAGCATTTGTGAGGTCTATTGCCCTAGAAATTGCATATCCAGCTGAAGATGGCAAGGATTCTTTTTTCAGATTTTAATATTTCTGCTAGTACTTTGTATGTCCAAACCAGAATGCAAATGTCAATTAATTTAACCTAGAGATACAGTGAAGTCATGCCTTCCCTTCATAGAAGGGAAACAAGGAAAATGGCAGAAGCAGATTTTAAGACATGCTGCTGCAAGTGTGCTGCTTGCTCAAAAGCAGCTTCAGCATATACCCTATCCTACCTCAGCTAACAGAGCACTTTTTCTGAGAGAGCTGGAAATAAAAAGCAATGTGATCTTCCTCTCTTTTTGTTGAAATCTAAGCACCTTTATAAAGAATCATTAGCCTCTTTTTGCTTTCATTGGAGCAACAGAAATTACCTCATCCTTGCAAGCTGCAGAAATTCCAGAGCAGCTGCTGTGCAGGGCAGCAGCAAAGCACTGACCAGGAATAGTTTTAGTGGCCAAGTGGCTGGTGATAAACAGAGTTCAGTGCAGAATAATTTAAAATTTTACATTATTTAAATGTCTTTGTCAAGAGATGAGATTTTAGATGAAAAGGTTAAAAACAATTAAGAAAAGATAAAAACATTTCTTTTTCTTTTCAGATAATGAAGGAGCTCATGAAAGGTGGTACAGAAAAGCCCTGTATCAGTTCACAAAAAGTTGATGAAGTACTGTGGTTGTGTAAACACCTCTCAGAGTTGTGTGCTAAAACTTCAGCTGAAATAAGTAATTTCCTATTTTCAGTAATAACATAAATTTGGCTTATCCATTCATGGGTAGTCAGTTAAAACTAACAACTGAAAGAGATTTCATTCCAGTAATTTTATGATGTATTAACAAAGACCACCAATGCATTTCTCAAAAGTCACTATAAAAACATCATGTTTTTCACATACCAAACTTTGTTGGCAATGCACAATGATGTGTTAAATAAAAAAATCCCACTTCATATGTCAATATGTTTTTTTCTGTTTTCCCTACTCTGCATCACCATATTGTATATAATGCTTGGAAAACTGTTCGTTCTGAACAACCTGAACAGATAAATATGATTTTGTTGGTTGAGCCCATCATAACTATCCTTAATTTGACTTTTTTTTTTTTTCCCCCCAAAGGAACTGATAAGCTATCATTGCTATATTAACAGTAGAGCTTGATAATATTTTGATAAAGTTTTTGCTTTGCTGTTTCCCTAGAGTATCAGGAGATTGAAAGATGTCACAGGAAACTAAGAATCAACAGCAGATTGTATCAACAGTAGATTGTTTTCTTGCTGAAACAACTACAGTCACAGAAAAGCTGTGACTGAAGTAGGCAGTTGAAATCTGAAAGTCCCATTGTTTCTTATTTTGAGACAGTACAGAAAATCCACCTTTTCTATGAATGACCTCTGCCTCTTTGGTTTGTGTTCTATCCTTGTGCCATGTTGAAAACAGAAGTATTGCTTTGAATTCTTTTTAGACATGTGTAAACTATAGTAACATAGCTGATAGCTGCTTGATTTCAGGGCAGCCAGTGAGAAAGCAAGTAATTCAGTGACCCCAAGTTCACTGAGATTGCTGGAAAATAAAAACAAGTGTTTGGAAAGCCAGTGCTTTAACATATAAAGAAATATATTGAATACTTCAAAAGATATAAAATTCTTAGAACTGTTGGACAGGCTTCTGTGTGTGAACTTTCCTGTCCAAGTGGCATTGCTAAATACCATGGCACCAGTCAGAGGTCTGACATCATGTTGTTGTGTAACTCATAACCATAGCAATGTCACTTTTAAAAATGCATTATATGTGCATTCAGCAGCTTAAAATCTCAGCTGTGTCAGATGTTAAATAAAGACCAATTCAGGAGATTAATTTTGAAATATGAGCTCTTTATATGTTTTGTTTTGTTTTGTTTAAAGGGGAAAAGAAAATGTAAAGCTTGTTAAGCCAATGTTAACACTGGAATCTTGGACTCAGAGAGCAGACACTGGAAGAACAGGTTTCATCAATGACACAACTCATAGTGATATAGTCTAGTAAGAGAGCTAATCCTGACCATTTTAATGGATGACAAACAATAAACAAGCTTCTACATTACAAGTGGCCCACGATGCATCTAAATGTATACAGTCAATAAATTGCGCAGTACTCCCAAATTGCTGAGTAAATGGTCTATCTATCAGTCCAAATTAACTTAGTATTAAGGTTAGGCCCAACAACTATAAGCAATAGAGAACAACATGTAACAGAAACTTGGAATGTAATCCTCCTGTCCTTTTCTTCAAAACTAAGTACCTTTTTTCAAAGAATCACTACTATCTTTCTGCTCTCAGTGAAGCAACAGAAAGTTGCCTCATTCTTGTGAGCTGCAGAAATTCCAGAGCAGCTGCTGTGCAGGACAGCAGCAAAGCACTGACCAGGAATAGTTTTTGTGGCCAAGTGGTTGGTGATAAACAGAATTCAGTATTGCCAAGTACTGGTAAAGGGAATGACACATACCCTTTGCCTCAAGTGACATGTGGTAGGGAGTATCTTAGTATATCAGTATATTGTAGCGGTAAACCAGAAGCACTATGTTGAACTGTTTGTCCCTTTATGTGATCACAGTTATCAGCAGTGGTGTAATGTAGCCACTGCCCTCTCGATAATCCGCTGAGGTGACCACTAACACTGCCTTTATGATGCATAAAAATATGAAATAAAGGCTTACCATATCCTGTATATTCATATTATTTGGTGAGTTTTGAGGCTATGCTTTTACAAGATAAGGGATGATATGCCCCATACAACATCATTAGCTGGGATAGACTGAATTGCAGCTTCCTTGGCAAAGATAAAAAGGATCTGAATTTCTCTGGTAACAAATAATAAGACCATCATCTGGTCTTTCAACACTTGGCAATTGTAATGGCTACTTAAAACACACAAGAATTTTGGAAACAGATTATTACTAGTATCAAACCCACAGTCACCCGAATTCTTGATATACTGCACAAGATGGTCTTGCTCCTAACCAATTTCTTATATGTACAGAAAATTGACTTATAAAATTTTCACCAATAAAAAGAAATTGTGAGGTGCTAAAATGTTAAGTCCAGTAGTACACAGATATGGCTAACACAGTATCCTTTCCTGTGCAGTCAGGAATGAATCCAGAAATAAGACTTCCAAGTATGAGAAGCCTAATTGGTGTAAACTCTCACCTTTAATATTTCAGAGGACAGACCAAGTGCTTCTGTAGCTAGGCAATATATAAAGAATAAAACAGCTGAGAGGGCTATGATTATTTCTAGCTTTGGGACTAACTAACCTTGAACAAATCAATTTTATCTCTATTTGTCTTACTTTCATCATGTGTGAAAATGAGGCAATGATGTTTATCCACTTTTTAAATGCCTTTGAAATCCCCTGATTCAGGTAACCATTCAGACTCATCCAAATACTACTTTTTAGAAGCTCACCCATATATAACACAATCACTGGAAGGGTTAAAGTTGTATGCAAAATGCCACAGTGCAGCAAGGATGATAAATTATAGGTAATAGTCTATCAGACTTAGGAAGACAGTTCAGTAAATACAATAAAAATTGATCTGTTTAGATAAGGCATAAAAATTGGCTACTACTTTCAAACTAGAAGTTAATGTGTGCCATAGTACTGCAGAGAGTACCTCAAATGGTTTTTAAACATTACTGTAACAGTTACATAAAACTTAATGGCAAGTTAAATAGATCACCACAGCAGGCCCTCAGATTATTGCACATACATGGCACAGAGTTCATAGGTTACTTGAGACTCATTCTCCCAGCCAAACAAGTCAAACAGTAATACTTCTAGGTGCTCAAATGCTTTTCTTTGGACTTCAGCAGAAGCAGATGTGGGGCTGACTACACACTGAACAAAAAGAATATTTTGAAAAGCAAATAGCAGCAAACCCAAAAGCTCAGCTTGCAGTTTATCTGCAATCATCCTTGCCTTTCACCTTGACACTAGCTTTATAACATTACCCATTTAATCTGAAGATAAGCGCAAAGCTTCAATAAATTGGAAGCTCATTTCTTCATGTGTGCTTCAGATTCCTCTGCTAAACTAATTGGTGCAGTGTTTCAATCTTCATTTTACTTTGGGGTGTAAGTTCTGAGTCATCATCATTTAATTTTCTCCAAGCCTCCAGCTCGTGTTTTCTGTTTTTCTTCCTGGATGTGTCATAACAACTGAATTGTACCATCCCAGTAAAATGGTGAAGCCTAGCAGACATCTGCCAGAAACAAAATACTGTGCTCTCACTCTAATTCCCCACACATTCCACTTTTCACACCACTTTCCTTGCATCCTCTCAATAAAGTGTTAGAGCCTAGTAAGCAATTTCTTTTCATTCTCCACAACATTCTGCCAATGCTAACACAGAGATGAAGCAACAAATCAAGAGATTCGCCTCAGAGAAGAGCACAATTGCCTCGCGTTCTCTTTTCCAAACCCTGTTTCTATCAATATTCCCATGAGGTTAACTACCCTGAAGTCAGTGACTTCCCTGTGGGTGGGGTATCTGTCAGTTCTGGGTCAATACTGTGTTAATGAACTGTGAAGGTATTATTTTTCAGAATTGATAAGTAATTTTGATTTGGAAAAAATCAATTGAGAAAGGTTTTACTCTTTCAGATCCTCTCTAATTTAATAAAAAAGTTTCCAGTTTTCTTAAGGCAGGAATCATAGAAAAAAAAATCCTTAGACTGAGCTTTGAGATAGCCATCACTAATCTAAAGGAGTTAATACTCAAGTATATCTCTTAAAAACTCTTAAAAACATTACACATCAGAAATGTACACAGAAGAACAGAAGGTGAGAATTAGCAATATGAGAATGGTACAAGCGAGGCAGAAAAATTTCATCTGGAAAGAGGTAAAAATGATGAATCAAAAGAAAACATAATTTAAGACAGAGGAGCCTTTAAATGTTGCTAATAAAGTTCTGCATTTGGCAGCTACCTTACCTGAACTAGGACTTTGATTCCTTTGAGGGTGAGTCATGTTTGAACCAGGTTTCAAGGACAGCCCTCATCTCACAAATGCACAGCACATGCAACTGTGTCCAATTTTTCTTACCAGATCTGGGCTGAGCAGTGACTGCACTGTATACTAGCAATTGCATGTCAGTGAACAGCTATATAAGTATCAATCTTGCAGTCCTGGTTAGCACAGACTGTGAAGCATCTCTGTAGGAATACCCACACCAGATCACCTAACCAAAATAGCCACATCTCATTTAACTTCAATCTCAGTAAAGTCTAAGAAAAAGATGCTTTCAAGAGAAACCATGCCTCAATGTTCAGATGGGGAAATATAGGTATCAGACAGCAGGTTCAGTGATGGTAGCAGTAACAAATGATAGCAGCCATACTAAAGAGTAGGAGAGTTACCAGATGACAACTCCTTGAAATTATCATGAGAGGGGTATCAAAAGAAAAACACTTGCAGAAGCCTAACTCTTCAGAGAACTGAACCTGCAAACCAATACTTACACAAAACTGATAAATACCCATACCTACCTTTATTTATAAATACCTCAGAACCTTGGAAATTTGCAATTTTTTAGGTGAATTTCCACACACAGGATACAAGTGTACACATCCAAACCAAAGCAATTTCCTTTTTTTCTCCTCACTGAATTCCACCTTCATATGACAGAAGCACAAAGGTTATTTAATAAAACAGCCATACACTTCAGAAAAGGGTCTTACATTTTAATAGGGGCAAAACCACGTGGCTTCTAATCTTGTTGTTGGAAATGACTCAATGGTTTTAGCTGTAGCTTTTTCCCTTCCATTCCTTTACAGAAAATAAAAAAACATCAAAAACTTATCAAAGACGCACAATGCACAAAACCTGAAACCCAAACAGTTAAGGTTTGGTTAAGTTACCAGAACATTAGGGCAGAGATTAATATTAGAAAGAGTGAGACAATCTGAAGTTTAGGTGTTGTTACCTGCTACAGCTATTCATGTCAAGGATAATATTATGGTGCCAATCATGATTTATATGTATGATTACCAAACTTTGTGTTCTGCTGCTCTGTTGATGATAGCATTATGGGATATTTAGTTTGGTTTTGCAGAAGTATGTAATTTTCAAACACTTATATGCATTTTGTGCAACAAGACAGGCTGAATTGTTCTTTAGGGACTGGGCTGCCCCTCACTAATTCCAGCTTGAGCTATACCAGATGCCATATAGTCCATCCAGAAGAGCTAGCTCTTCATCTTTCTTTTTCTACATTCACGAAATATGACATTATATAATTGCACCAGAGTACTGAGACAATAATGAATGAATGGTCCATGAAGAACTCTGGAGAGGCTTCAGCAATTTCTGTAAGGAAATGAGTCAAAATTAATCTGAGCAAGATACAGAACATGGTGCAATAATGTCTGTTTTCTTCTGAATAAAAAGAAAGAACAAGTGTCCTATCACTGATATTTTATCTTGAGCCAGTATGCTGTGTAATGTGCAAATTCACAATATGAAATAATAAATTAAGAATGTCTGTTCTATTAGGAAACAAATATAGTACTCAATAATTACTACCAGCTTCAACATTAAAATGTTAACAATATGTTTGAATTTTTAAAGACTGCATTTCTTAGAAATTTTATAGGATATCACTTTGAAAGACCTTGTAGATACTTGCCAGATGTGATACAGTGGTAGAGGAACACTACAGCAGAGCACTTAGTTATCCTTAGATCACCCCACTCTTTTTCTCTCAAAACAGAGAAATGATTTATGAATTTCCTAATGATCTTACAAGATAAACATTGAAAATTAGTAGAGCTAAAATTACTATATTAAAAGGAGTATTATATTCTTTAATTCTAGTGCTAAGAACATAAACCTTTCCTAAGTCCTACTTATCAGTATAATGACGTCATCCTGGAGTAGGCGAAAAGATAATCTTCCTTGTTGCTGTATTATTGAGGAATGGCAAGGAGTTCTGATAAATATGCTGCTCATCATGCATATAAGTTTAATTACAACCAATACTAAACAGTCTTTTACATGGGATGGAACATCATGTGGCTTTTAGAAGCCATATATTATTTTCTATATTTCTAGTATCTTTCCTGCCTACAATGCAGGGGGATGTTCCAGGCATTTTTCAATGCTTCCTCTCTGCTCTTTGCCTTTGCTCCACCAGCTGTCACTCCAGTGACATTTCCCAAGCATGAAGCTGACAAAGAACAGGGTAGGGCTTAAGTGCTTAAGCTGTGGAGATCAGTGGCAATAATTTAATATATCAACATAACTCAGTGTTCTGGGAACAATTTATGATATCATAACTTGAATGGACAACACTGTTTACTACACAAGCCCCCTCACTGAACACAGTTCAGTTATTTTAGAAACTTTAAAGGTTACTAAACTACAGCACACAGCTATTTTGTCTGTAAATTTCCTATTTTTCTATCATAATACTTCAAAGTAGAGATGAAGAAAGCCCACCCTGATTAATACTAAGAAATTTTGGCATAGACAGTTAAGAAAACTAATACAGAAAAAAGGCGAAAGAGGACAGATATTTAAGAAGTATTTTACCTCCTGGTTTGCACATCTTCTCTACAAATTCATTTTTCAAACTACAGAACTATATTTACAGGTCAAAATTATTTGAAAATCTGTTCTAAAACATGTGAAGAGGAGTCATTACACAGGGGTGCCTTCTTCCAACAGTTAAGCTTTCTTCTCACTTTCTAGTTCTTGTCTGCTATTTGAGCCACTGCAGTCTAAGATCAAAATACTGACAGAAAGAACTACTACCACATGCAGAACTGGCATAAGCATTTTCTTCAACCCATGAAATTACTGGTCCCACTACTGAAAGTAAATTAACTCAGCCATGCCAACAGCAGAAAGACAAGCTGAAGTGATTTTCAATAGCCTCCAAAAATCTTACCTAGTGACCATAATTTTAGGAAACGTTCAAGATAAGATCTCCGGTTTGCCAGCTGGCTTGATTATGGCATTTTCCATTCTCATGTGTAAGTATAAATTGAACAGGGAGTGAATCTTAACTTCTCTTTGTTCAGAAATAGTTCCACGCTATTGCTGTTCTTCCCACATTATGTGGTAAGGAGGGAAAATTTACACAAGCCTCTCTGATAATTATCATGAGGTGACAATATCATGATATGCAGTGGCAAGGACACAGACTGTTACATCCTAGAGTGCAGGCATACCCTTATACTGCAGCCTGTTTCCACTGCTCTGACTTGTAGGTGCTGCCACACTGCTAACCAAGTGTGCAGGAGCCCTCTAGTGTAAAAAAGAAAATGAACCTAACGCCCATATTTTGCACACAAACAATGCAGCAAAACAATGACTACAATGCCACTGTCAGACTCCAGGCATTCTAGCAACATACACTGGCCCGAAGATGCAACGATTTTAAAACCTCCTGGATGTCACCTGAAAGAAAAAAAGGTAAATATACTTAGAGCAAGTCTTAATGAGTGTTAACGACAATGTGATTTCAGGGCTAATATGTGACCAAGCATAAAACCATTTTTGTTTGAAAAAGGACTCCAAAAACTTGAGAATGATGCAGAAATAAACTGTAATCTCTGACAGATAAATATTTTATTTAAACTTTCATTAGAACTTGAACTTAAGAACAATTGATTACAAGAATTTAAAGGATAGAAAGGCTTTTTGTAAACCTTCTGTACTAGGGTAAATTTTATCCCCTGTTGATCACTAAAAATCACCTGGAGGCATAGCCAATTTTCTTTATAATATAAATAATACCAAGGAAATTCCAGTACTTGGATCTATTTGCTAGTGATAAAGCTTCATTACAACAGCTCCATCTTTCTATCTCATATGATAAAGAAAAAAAGTTATACATATATATAACACCACAGCATGTCATTCTTGTGATATTCACATAATATATACAGCTGAAGACACAAGAAACCATTGGAGAGGCAGCTCTGTGGTACCCATAATTATTTTGTAAAGACCCTGCACAGTAATTCTTGGCAAAAGATCACAGTCATGCAGGTAGAGACAGACACATTAAGATAGAAAGATGGAGACGTAGTCCCATACAGGTCCATAGAAGGCAGCAATTTCCTGCATCAAAACTTTTAGTTTATGCTTTGTATTGCTAAGCTCAGAAAAAAATAGCAAGGACAATGCTTACGTTGATTGCATTTTATTGTCACTGATACTAAATGAGATGTATGTTAAATATGTCTAGTCTAAACCAAAGATTTTCCTGAAGTTGTATAGAGAAAACCATAGGCAATAGTTTATTTTTGTGTTTTTAATCTGTAGAGAGATCACAGTTGATTGCTTAGCAGTTTTATGATGCTGGATGGAAAGTTAAAACAATTATAAAGTTTAAAATGATAACAACTTATTTAATGTCCTGCTGTCTAACTGCTAGAGGGATAAACAAAGAATACCTAGAATGCTGGAATGAGTTGAGGAAATTAATTAGAAAAAGTTATGAAGTGACATTAGAAGAAGACAAGAAGTAATGCATGAGAGACATAAGCAACTGACATATGAGGAGGAATTGCAAATAATTAAGCAAAATCACCAGAGATGCAGTTTAGATAACCATTTAGAAGCAGAGAAGAGAAAACTCAGACCATTTTAGACAAACAAAATTGTGAAAGTGACTTCATTTTACTTCCATTTAGGATTTTATCCTGGGTACTGATGGGAAACTTTTCTGAATTTTACAAATGAGATCTGCAATATTGAAGAAGTGTCATCATGGTTAAGGCCCTTACACTGGAAATCTTGCGTGAACTCCTCTTGCTTAACTACTCACTTCTTGACAGGCTGCACAGCCTCCTTGGGTTATTTTGGCATTTCCTTTTCTGGCTAGCAAAGAGGAGTTTGGAGGGAAGTAAAATGAAAAGGGGAAAAAAATTAATCCAACTTTTCGAAACCACACTAAACTTTCATTTGGTATACATTTTGACCAATGGTTCAGTGAAAGCAGTAGTCAATATCTGATCCAAAAATCACTCTCAATGGAAGGAACTCTAAAAATTTTGGTACAGAAGGATTAAGAGAAAGAAATGTTGCACTGCTTGCTTCTACATCCACACTTTAAGTGTATAAATACTAGAAGTGTAGGAGATTGCAAGTATTACCACAATTATGCATAGTACCTTTAGGAGGCAGAATCAAATAAAATTTTATAGTTTATTCCACTTTTTAATGACATTTGAGTGGCTAACAAAAAAGTATATTTGAATGTGTTATAAAAAATCCACTTTTTAACTGTGCATATGTAATACTGAAAAGGACTTAAACTCCCCTGGACCTTTGCCCATTCCTTCAGTTGTATCAAATTAGAGAGAAGAAGAAAAAATTACAAGGATTTTGGTGGTTTGTTTTGATTTTCTATGTGGAAATATTGTTTTCTATACTACTTGATACATTTTTTGTACATCAAGATCAGATTTAATTTTAGGATTAACTACTTAAGGATAGATATTTGAAAATATTTAGGATCCTGTTAAGTCAAATTTGGGGTAAGAACAGAGTATGCCTGAACATAACTTTCCTTTGTACAGCTTGACTCTATGTCATATTTGATTACTGGATAATTAATTTCAGATAGAGCTAAGTAACTTGTAACTACAGAACTAAATATCTAAAGACTCTCAACAAAAATATTTGAAAAGGCCTTAATACTCATGCTAATGTAAAAAAAAAAAATCTTCAGACACAACTCAGAATCTATGTTCTCAGATGGTCAGAAACTTTCTTCTAAGTCCTTCAGGCTTTGAGATTTGTTATTTAAGGAATAAAAATTGAGTTTTAGCTGTTGAAGGCTTGGGAGTTAAAATTGCCTGTAATGAACCGATACAGGAATAAGAGAGATTCTTCAGAAATGCACTTCATATGAATTACTTCATTCTATTTTCTTATTTTCTGTGATACCATATGAGCCTGTCACTAGACAAGTAAGCTTAAAACAAGTTAGGGTTTTTTTTTTTCATTTTTCCACAGCACTTTTTTTTTTTTTTTTTTTTTTCTTTCCATAACCACCTTTGCACCTGAGCAGAGAGGGGCTTAGCCTGATGAAGTGGATGTTATCACATGCAAAAACAGTGGCCCAGTGTTGGGAAGAATGATCTTGTAGATTGAAGCATATCCAGAGTCACCATTAAGCTTATACATTAGTACACCAATCAGATAAGTGAAAAAGTCTACACTATTATTAACATACTTATTCACCCTACTTCTTTCTGCTGAACTGGATTCCCTTGCTTAAGTTATTGTAGATGCACAAAGTTGTCATTCAAAAGTCAGTGAGTACATGGAATTTAAAAGCCAGGTCAACTTCAACATTACCACAGCCCTTTTAAAGTTTATAATATCCTCTATGACCCATAGAGCAAACCTAGCAAAACAAAAGGACAGCAAGATTGCCAAATATGAGAAGTCAATGAAAAACATCTTTTATTGATGTAGAGGTTTCAATTATTAATCAAGTCTAAACAAATTGTAAAGCAAAGAGTAAAATGAATAATTCTTGTTACTTAGAAAAACTTATCTTTAAATGAAAACAAACTTAAAAATTTTGAACTTTCCTGAAAAGGCCATTGAAACTCAGCAACTGACAACTTAAAAAAAAAATCTATCCAGAAATGACATTCTCTTTAAAAACTGTGACTGGGGCATGGTCAGCCTTGTAAAAGAAGGATTACTTGCTGCTTGCTTCATAAACCAATTTCACTGCCTATAAGCACTTCCATTTTCAATGATCTTATGGAAATTGTAGTTTTGGTATTTAAGATGTTACATTGGAATCAATCTTTCCCTGCATTATAGAGCATTCCTTTATAATCCCTCTGCATGTCTTCAGTAACAATAAGGTGAGCTGGATGGTCAAGTAGAACAAGAGTAGTTTCATTTATTATTCAGCAGTGACTTCTTTTTCTTTATGTTCCTGTCAATAGAACTGATTCTCCTAGCTCCCACTGCAGTATTAAATCACTAAAGAAACAACTGATAGAAAAAACACTGTGACTAAAAGGTGAATCAAGCTATAGGTTTAGTTCCAGATTTGCTTCCAGACACAGTTCACTGTATCTTTCTCATCCCAACTACTTCATCCTCACTCTGTAATGACTATGCACTCCATTGAAAAGTTTCATTTTTTCTTTTATCTCATTAGACAAGTTTGTAAGTCAATCTTTACAAGAATTATCCCAATACACCAAAAGTAGCAGACAATAAAAAAGAAGTTTTCTGGAAAATAATTCACATTTAAAAAGTTGTCCATAAGAAAACTACATGCTGGACTTTTATGAAAAGCATTATCAACTTGCCACACTTAAAAGTAATTTTTGAAGTAAAGTCATTCTGACTTGTCCAGAAAAGTACAATAACTAACTAGAAGTCCAAACAAGATTCAGATAATGCTGCACAGGTGCAAAGCTGAATCTTGTTTATTGCTTATGCCGTGTTGCCACATCATTTTACAAGGTTGGATATTTCTTGCTGTCAAAGCCCTTGACAATGATATTAGATCTTCTTAAACAGTTTATAACTCTAGAACTTAGAGCATATTCAAGTAAATCCACTGAAGATAACTACATTAGACAAATTCAAAATGAGTGTGAGAAGCAAGCCAGGCCTTTACTGTTATCTTCTTTCTCCCTCCTGCTTTCTCTGTTATTGTCGCACTTGTCTCTAATAAGGGGGTGAAAGTTGTTTACCTCTATAGTAGGTAAGATGACAGTGGCCTGTACTCAACTGCCTACCCTCCTGTAAGTGCTACTGCTGTATCAAAAGAAATAAAAATTCTAACTTGTGCCAAGATGTGTACTCCTGGATAGTGTGAGAGGTGTTAGACAGGTGATACTCAATGCAACAGCCTTTCATACCTTCTGCATCTAAGCTCATGATGATTTTAAAATGCAGGAACAAGACTATGATGTCTGCCATTTGTTATTTGCTTTCATTTCCCAGAACACAGCTGAGAAAGAGTGCCTATAGAGATAAAAATCTTGATTACACAGTGCAAAGCAATTTAGTATTATTTGTTATGAGGTCTGTGGAGTTAACCACATAGCAGTCATTCTGCTTCACATTGTACATCAGTACTCTTTAGTTCTTACCTCCTTCAAGGAATTACATCACATCCATTCCACACCAATGTGAGATGCCACTAAATAGTATTTACTCAGACAAATGTAAGGTTGGAAGAAAAAACAAATGACTGCTCATTATCAGCCTGATGCAAAGTACTGAGGGCAACATAAGTCTTCACTGATTTTAATAGACTTTGGAACAGGTTATCTACGAGTAGCTTCTGGCACCTCATTCATCAGGACATAATCCTGACTGCACTAAAAGGTTTCTGAGTGACTTTAGTGATGCTAGAATTTCACCTAATTCCTCCTTTTGCAAGGTTATTAATTTGGTAATCCAAATAAAAGGCAGTATTACTCTGTTTATGGGATAAGAAGGTTATGAAAGGTCCTGTCATAACTGATTATCCTTCTACCATACATAAGGGTAAGCAGTAATTATTTACTCTAAGAGCATATACAAAAAGAGGAGAGAATGCATTCTCTTTATAGATGGATGACTGCTTTACCATTGTCCTTCCTGAAGTGCTGGGGGTGGGGGTGTTAATATTCAAATGTAACAATGACCCACTGTTTTCTAATTATCTTGTCCTAAACCCTGATAAACCTGACTATTCTTGCAATAGCAAATTTCTTTCCAGTAAAGCATTGCCCTTGCCAAAGTATATATATTTCTGGCAGGATCCGGAACTTTCCAGCCCTGGAATCTGATGTAGGCTTGCAAATTGTGCTAGGTTGGCAAGGTTTTCACCCTCCAGAGCACTGAATTGGTGTAAAATAATACATTCTATTGTTTCCCCACTCTTTCTGTCCCTTTTTTTCCTCAAAAGAATTCCAAACTCTAAAATTTCTGTGTCATATCCCAGTGCAATACTTACAAAACTATAGGTCTTTCTCTTCACACATTGCAACTGGCTTAGGAACTACTGTGTGAAGTACAGTGGCTCTGTCACATGCTTAGTATACTTAATGGCCTCCAAAGCAATTGCTTCATAAAAGGGTAGAGTGCAGTGCAGCTATATATGAGAGAAAAATGTTATAAGGGCTGTACTTTGGAAATAAGTTTAGGGGAATAGGTTTTTTGGGTTTTTGGTTTTTTTTTAATTAAATATACAATGAAGAATAAAAATGCTTCTGAAAGCATACTTCTAGAGGAAAAAAATTGACACTTTCTACTGTGTGTCAGACTGAAGAGTTACAGACAAACAAAAGTCAAGACACCTTTTGGAATATATCTACATACATTGGCTAACTGACTTTAAAGAAGTGAAAAAGTTGTTCTACTCTCCATCTGAAACATCAAAGAGTTTTCAATTCTTCGTAAGGTGCAGCTTATAAATCTTAATTATTCAGGCAAAACACTGTGAAGTCTTGATAGATTTCTCTTATAGAGTAGTTATAACTGCATGCCTATGCTTTCCCTGTTTTATTCACCTAGAATTTCAGAGGAAAAAGTTCCTAACAATGAGCAAACATCTTCTTGCCTTAGACTCTGTAATTAATGCAATCCAGTATTCCACAAAGCAATAGCTCTAGTGTTATATCTCCCTATTAACAAATGCATATGCTTTCATAAAGATTTTACTTGTGCATACAGATAAAGCTTATCCTCTATTCTCATGAATATTAAATTAGACTTCAGAGCTAGAGCTTCCATTCATGAACATTTATAAATGCTAATATATGCTCATTTTGATGAATACAAACAAAAATCAGTCTAAGCATAATTATTTTTTGGCACTAACAAAACATTAAAGGAAAATGGAAGCTAAGTATTAAATATTGTAGCTTCAAAATGCACACAACTTATTTACTTGAAAATCAGATTGCCTACTTTGCAATGTTTGAACCTTGAGGTATTTCTCTTAAGGGACTTTACAACAGTTCACAGGATTTGTTGTCTGTTTGAACAGTTCATAGAAGTATCAAAACACAGACATTTCCTGCTGATTGAAGATTGACTCATAATTTTGTAAATACAGACTAGAAATTCCAGAGTACCCTTAAGAATTATAACCAATATAACATTAAACCATTTGTCTAAAATCACAACGAGATGAAAAGTGATATCAACAATCTCTTATTTTGCATTTGCATACATTTATAACACAAAAATAGACAATACTAGCCTAATATACAGAACATGGTCAAAGAGTGATGGAGGTACATAATTAACCAGTAGACTGGCTAGTATCTTTTTTAGAACAATGTGTCATTATATTTAATTGTTAAAATGGAAATAAAAGAAAATGGGTTTGTACTCCACCAGCAACAGGCATTTCATAATTTAGGAAAAATCACTTTCAATGGAATTAATTTTGTTTGAGTTCAGTTACCTAGAAGTTATGCATATACTTGAAGACTAGATCAAGTAGCTTTATCTGTAATCGATGAAAGAAGATGGGCTCTTTCAAAGGACAAGGATTCATTTAATTTAAATCAAAGCATTCAAAACAGAAATAAGTCACTCTCCAGACACACGTGCTTCTTGATGTGACTATTTTAAGCTAGATTCCCTAATTTTCACCTAGTAAAAGCTGAGTAAGATGAATCTCAGATTTGGCATCCCTAGACTTCTGTGCTACCATAAGGCAGGCAGTGTTTGTTCAGTTTCTACATTGTAACAACAGAGATTCTCATCCTTGTTGTTCAGGCCACAGAAAAATTCTGTCTGACCAACCTACAGCCTCATAGTATGCTTATATACATCCAGACACTGTAAGCTACAAAGTGGTAAACAGGAAAAAAAAAAAAATTGTTACCACATGTCTCTGGATTTTCCCTCACAGAGGTACCCCCAAACTGCTATCAATCCTTCAATATTGTACAAATTATATTATCCTGATGTTTTGATAGAAACATTTTGGGTTACTCAGTACAAGATTATAGTACACTAATAGACCGATAGCCTTTCACATTACCTTAAATGCTGCAGTTATAGCTGAAGATTGATTCTAATAGTAGGTTAGGAAAATACACACTGGTTTTCAGTTCTATGTTGTTTTGCTGAATTACAGTCTGAATGGCATTTTCAGGTTTTACTGCTGGGCTAAAAAAGACACTATGTACAGCAAATATAAGGAGTCACATAAAAGTTTGAGGACATGTTGCCCTAGTTGTTCTTAGAGTGTCCTAAGCAGTAGATTATCTTTAGGTTTGTCCTGGACTATTTCTCATGTGATTTCTAATGTTAATGCTACAACAGTAGATTATAATTCCCCACAAAATGCCTAGATAGTTTGGCAATTGAAACCTCTAGACTCCACCTACACCATGGCTTCACACATTGAAACCTTCAGTAGAGCAAAACCAATGGCAGTAGCAGTGAGCTATATTGGAAGAAAGCAGGGAAACAAGTTTAAAGAAGCCCTGCAGAGTTACTCCACTGTTATTTACAGGGAAGTGCTGTTGGTACAGAAGCCAGCTGTTTAACTGTTAGAGTTCTGTACCTTGGCCTGCTTTCAGGGGCCCTCAGAACAGTGTGACTAGATTTTGTATCTGCTTGTAGCAAATGGAAAGAAACATTCACATAATTGCTATAGTAGATTAAATGAGAGCCAAAAATTCTGTTAGGTAAACTTTGACCTACACGATATGAAACCTCTTTTGAGCTAGTGACTGACAAAAAAGGAAAGAAACCTCCAAGCAAATCAGTGTACATCAGCAAAAAGGAATGCCTAGGACTGTTATGTGTCCACAGGCAACACTTTGAAGGCTGATTAAATATAAGGAACTTTTTGATAACAGCTGGAATGCAGCACTCAGATTGTGTCAGAAAGATAAGAAATAACTACATGGGTGCCCAGTATACTGCAACAGCAGAATCAGTCAGTATTTTAAGGCAATATTTAAAAAAAAACCAAAAAAACAAAAACAAAACACAAAAAAAACCCACAAAAAACCAAACAAACAAAATAACAAAACAACCCCCCCCAAAAAAACCCCACCCAAACAAAAAC
>JANHGN010019823.1:0-12918 GCA_024605025.1 Megaceryle maxima | reverse complement strand
TTCTAACAACTTCTCCAGACTAGGCTTAATTTTAGCATTAATTTATATTACAATGTTATTTACAAGTTGCCTGGTATATATAAAAAAAAAACAAAACAACAAAAACCAAAAAAAACAAACAGTTGTATTCATTCCAGCATCCATTTCTTTTCCATAAATCAATCCATAGAATGGAATCTTTTAATCTCTTCCTCAAGAGTTTTCAACCTCTTCAAGTAGTGGCTGTATGATTCTTCCTGGGAAGAAGTACCTTAGCTGTGAACATCTCAAAAGGCACACATATCAAGGAAGTTCTTCTTCGGGTAGAGCTCAACTATAGACAAGAAAATCTTGTAGTTTACTCCTAATCTGGGCACACATATTTAAGGAGAAAGAAGAAAGCAGTCTTGGCCAGTAATCTGTGTGCTCCCTCCTATACTTGTTGCTAAGGTGATGCATAAAAATTCTGTGACTTAAGTAAGAAGAGACAAGATACCTGCCAGCTCTCAGATAGGTCACCACACCACTTTCCTTAAAGGGCTACGGTCATTCTTTAGGGAGCTGACCTCTTCCCAGTTGAAAAGATAAGCAGGAAAACACAAACAAGAAGGAACAGAAAGGCCTTGCAAATTTCTGCAGGAGCAGATGAGGTAATGCTGAAGAGGGGATATTGGAAGAATTAAAAAATTAGAGGGAGTATGCAGTAATATGTAAGGGATAGGAGAAACTATTATTCAGATTTATGATAGATAAAAATACAGAGAAGGGAAGAGAAGGGGCATAGAATTCCTTTAGAAAAAACGTATGTAAAAAGTTCTGGTACGTGTTCTTATGTAATGACTTCTTTCTTTTTTCTTCTGTTTGCAGTCAGCTGTACATGCCTCCATTAAGAAAGACTATGCTATGTTCATACTTTCTTTGGATAGAATCCCCAGTATGAGCAAGTTTAGCTAATTCTTAGTGTTAATGTCACCAATTTTTATTTAAAAAACCATTATACTGAAGTCAAATAATTTTTCAGTTGAGCAATCTTTTTCCTGCTTTATTTTTCTCTATTAATATAATGTTATATATGAGATATAAACCTTATACGTATGAAGTGAATAAATTTATATGTAAGATAATACGTATAACCACTTGAAAATTTTCTTCTTATTAATCAAGGCAAGATTAAGTGGAATTTATAAGATATACAGTTACTCTCAGATTTCATACACAACCAGTTTCTTATGCCTTTCATACTTTTAATGTAGTTTTTATTTGGTATCTCTTCAGAACCTTTTTAACCACCATATCCTGTATTTGTTTTTAGTTTAAGTGGTCTACTTTCTTAATTCCCTCTGTACACAATTGGTAGAATAACTGATGGAACAGGGCTGTTCTTCTGTTTATAGGTTATGTTAATGCTAATCTTTAGTCATTACCTTACCAACAAGTGTACACTATACACATAAAACTGAATAATGAGAGCCAGATACTGAACAATTAATGGGGGCTAAAACCCCCCAAAATGCCTATTTGCTGCTATAAGGCCAAAATCAAGAACTATTTTTAATCCAGTTACAGAGGCTGTATGTGTTGATGTTTGTCTGTCTGTAGCTAGTGAACCAAATATTTCTTTTTCTATAGGAGCGTTATTTGTCCTGTTCTAAGACCTTTACTCACAAATAAATATAAAAATATATGAAAAAATAAAAATTAAGTGCATTGTTATGATATACTTAGAGGTATTACATACACAGCATACTTCAGATCCACAAAAAATGAAGAAATCCAACCAGCCTGCAGGATCTGTTGTTCACTCATTTACTGATCACTCATCAATTATGCAAATCCAAATCCTGTTTTGAGTATTTGCTTGCTGTTTCAATACTCTGTTGAAAAGCTTTCAGTAAAATTCTTATTGTTAAAAAAAGGAAATATATTTATCTTACCAGAACTGATAAAAATACAGAGTGATCAACTGCACAACAGAAATCTATTATAAAATTCTGTCTCAATTGCAGTATATGAGTAGAGATTATTAAAGAGGACACAACTTAGTCATATATCAGCATTTCTAAACCCAAGAAAGATGTCCCTGAATTTTTAACAAAAAGAACAGGTGTGTAATCAAAGCACATTACAGATCAAATTTTTTTTTAATGTAAAAATATGAGAATAATTGTTGACGTTGTTTTCAGATTAAAATCACATTGAGTGAGCAAATACATCAGCTAGTAAAGAACAGTGAGAAACTTTCAGTATTTGTGCTGGATAGCGAAAATTTCACCTATCTATACATTATGTTTAGAGTTTTAAACTATGAAACGGGAGCAAGAAGGGGAATTAAAGTTCTGTCTCCAGTGTACGTGGTTACATCTAGTTTTTCTTTCATTCCTTTCTCTTCTGAGAAAGGCTAATAAAAGTTTAGCCTATTTACCCTGTGTGAATTAACTTTTAACAGCACTTTGGAAAACTAGTGAGTAGAACTTAACAAAGCCACTGTTCTCTGGTTCAAGCAAAAATAATTGAGCTGTTTACACAACAATTGTGTACATGAGGGAAAACGGTGATCTTTTCAAATGAAGCAGTGTTACAGAAACTTCAGCACAAAGTTCTTATCAATTTAGGGGTATAAGGTACCTTGAAAGTGATTACATGACTGTGGATGCTGGTAAGGCTGATTTTACAACCCAGTAAATAAAGAAGAGGGAAAGGAAAAAAAACCCACAACCATAGTGCCCTGACATCCCCTTGCACCCTGAGCAAAAGGACAAAAAAAAAATTTTGTTCTTCCTCAGATTTTTAGTCCTTATTCTTCTTTATGCCTTATATGTGAAAAATACACACATGTTTATACCAATAAATTATCCCTGGGAAGAGGATTCTCTCAAAAATAATAGAATCATAGAATACTAGGTTGAAAGGGATCATCTGGTCCAAGTTTACTTGGCAAAAGCACCATCTAAACAAGATGCCCCAGCATCCTGTCCAGCTAAATCTTAAAAGTGTCCTATGTTGAAGATTGTGCCAGTTCCCTGGGGAGATTATTCCAGTGGCTGATTTTTCTCATTGTGAACATTTTTCCTCTGGTATCCAGTCAGAATCTCCCAAAAAGTAACTTGTGCCAATTGCCTCTCATCTTTTCCATGTGACTCACTGCAGAAAGGGAGTCACTGCCTTCTTTGTAGTCATCCTTTAAATACTGGAACATGGTGAGAAGGTCTCCACTAAGCCTTCTTTTCTCAAAGCTGAACAAACACAGTTCTCTCAGACCTTCCTCATATAACAGGCTTCCCAGGCCTTTGATCATCTTTGTGATCCTTGTCTTGACCATCTCCAGGCTGTCCATATCTTTTTTTTGCATAGCAGGGAAGAATGTGTTGAGAACATGTGTTGGTGGTAATCAATTCACCTTTCCTGTTTAACAGGGGGCCAATATTTTCCTTCTGTTTCTGCTTGCAGTCTCACACCTGAAGAACCTTTTTTTGTAGTTTTTGACGTCTTTGGCCAATTCTGATTTGTACTGAGCTTTTGCTTTATTAACAGCATCCCCGCACACTCTGGCAATGCCCTTGTGGTTCTCAATGGGTATTCATTTGCTTTTCCATCTCTGATATGCTTCTCTTCTGATTTTGAACAGACTCAGAAGCTCACAGTTAAGACAAAAGGGTCTCTTGCTCCACCTACTTCCCTTACCTTTAAAGAGGATGAACTGGTTTTGACTTCCAGGAGAGCATTCTTGAAAGAACCTCAGCACTCACTAGCTCCTTTATCCTCCATGGAAGCTTCACACAGAATCCCTCCCAAATGAAATCTGAGCAAGCTCAAGTTTGTTCTTTTGAAACCTAAAACCTTTTTCTTAGTACTAACCTTCATGCATGCTCAGCAGAATCCCATACTCCACAATATTCTGATCATTGCAACTAAGGCCATCACTAACAGAGATATTACAAAGCAGGGTCTACTGGTTTATGAGTATCAAGTACAGCCATGCCTTTTCAGATTTCACCTAATCTTCAAAATTTAAATAAATACTAAGTGGAAGAGAGAGAGGGAAGAGATGCTAATATTTTTAGTTTAAGGAAATATCATTAAGAAAACAGAAAAGGTATTGCATTATTTCTCAGGAATCTTTCTAAGATTGACAGATTCTTTTGTAATTAGGTATCAACTCACAGATATATTTATAGGCCAATATGTGCACAATGGTACTGATTCTAATTTCTATTATAGCTGTTCCACATTGCCAAGCCAGTGAGGGAACATTTAGTTGTGTCAGAAAAACTTGGCCTCTTCACTTAAAAAATTATTTTCTTCCATTTCTTACTTTACAGACTTATTATGTTAATGATCACACTGCCCTCAGAACTAAAAAGCTTTCCGAGACCCCTTCACAGCTAAAATATCATGCCTGTTACTACAATCATTAGACTTTCCATTTATTACCAATAAAGCGAGATCTTTTATTAATGCCAATGAGAGGTTTAAATATCCATCCTAGTAAGATGAGTGGTGCTGCATGCTTCCCAATACCCTTCCATATCAGTTCAATGACCTTTACTATCACTAAGGTAGTCATTATCCTTATGTTAATGCTGCATTGTCTCCAAAGATCCATGTTTAAGGTGGTAGGTTAGAAGTCTGCACTTCAGTTCATGAACTGACTTATGCAAATTTGTCATTTTGCAACTATCATCTTAAAATGTTTATTGTCTTTGCCTGGGTCTGAATATCAGCTCAGAAGAATCGATAATGAAATCAGCATAATAGATAATTTTATTTTTACTTACCTTTTTTTAAAAAAAAAGACTTGAGAATTAAGGCAAGCTTTTCTTCACCTGTGCACATACAGGCCTGAAAATCTGATTCAGGCATTCACACTTTCTTTTTTCAATGGTCTCAACACTTCATACTTGAAAAAATGTGCTATGTGGGTCAAAGCATTTTTTGTCATGCATGTTAATCCTACCACCACCAGTGCCACTTCTTTGTAGGTATTTATCAAAAAGCTGATTCCAGAGGAGAAACACTTCTAAAAGTAGCCTGACATCTTCCCTCAATTTCAAAGCTAGCTTGTGTATTATGACAGCTTTTCCTATCTACATGTCAGTATTAAAAGCTATAACTGAAACCCTGATGCCTCTTAGCATTTGCTTTATTTGGATGATAAAGCCATTTTCAAGTCAGACAAGAGTAGGGGAGACAATTTATATTTTCACTTGGGAAACACACAGTTATTTTTCAATCTAAGCATACTTTGAAAGCCATTGCAATGCAAAATGTCTGTTGTTTCATAATAAGGCTCTCACTTGTCCACTTTATAGGTGACGAGTGTAAGGACTTTTTGCAAATAAAATACAGCATATAACTTTTCCTGTGTGCTAGTAAACTCTCTTTGAAGAGGAGACCTAGGAGCAGCATTGACAAGGATATTTTGCTTTGTTGTCATAAGGCAAAAAATGGGGCAGCTGAGTCAGGGAATTGCTGTTTTCTCGGTTCATTGGTACCAATATAAACATTCATAGCATAAAGCAATATCCTTGACAGTGGAAGACTCCTGTGAAGTGCTACAATGATGTTTTTAGTGAAAAACAGTGAAAATTGAAGGGTTCATCCAGAATGAGTACTTTACTGTGAAAACTAAGGTACAACTTAGGGAAAACTAAAGACAGAAGAGGCATATTTGGAAAAAAGCTGTAAGAGAAACAGTCAACAAAACATAAAAAAATCACCAAACAATTTATGGATAAGCAGAATCCTCGTTCTGTATTCAATCCATTCTAAGGAAGCTATTTGATAGTGGCATTAACAAAATTTGATGAAGACTAGCCGGTATCTTACTGAAGTGATCATGATGCTAGTGACCAGATGATTCATCTCTTCTACCTCATTTATTATTGCATTTCAGATTAAGAACATCTAAGAATGGGAGATTCCAAACAAAGACCTTTCTTCATTATGAATACTTTGGTATTAACAAATTTGGCTTGTCATTGATGATAAATCTTAGTTTGACTCAATGTTCTTACTTGTTGGTCATATAATTAATTTACGAATACTGCTTAGGTTTTCTTATATTCTGAAAATAATAATTCAACTCATATCCATAGGAACCAATGCAGTGAAAACTAAGCCCAATGTGAGATCAAGTGTTGTGATCCTTTGCCAGTTTCTGATTTATTTTATGTTTAGTAGATACTGGACACAAATGGAAAAATTATATATAGTATTTTATATAGGAAATCATATAAAAACCTTACAGTACTACTGAAATGCACCAAATGAGTTTCCATTTTCTTTCTGTGCCTCAGAAAAGCAGGTAAATATTTCATTACTTTTTAAATTTTAGAGATTACATTTCCTTTTTTTAGGGCTTAAATAGCAGGTAATGTAG
Organism: Megaceryle maxima; assembly: GCA_024605025.1. Taxonomy (NCBI): domain Eukaryota; kingdom Metazoa; phylum Chordata; class Aves; order Coraciiformes; family Cerylidae; genus Megaceryle; species Megaceryle maxima. The sequence goes on along the minus strand of JANHGN010019823.1, from coordinate 6,560 downwards.
TAGTAGAGCTGCATACACATGCCTCATCTTTCTCAGGGAGCTTTTTAATTTTTGGCTTTTCTTAGGACAACAAACATTATTTCAGTTAAAGAAGAATTTTACTTTTGATGAGGACTATAAATATGGGAAGTCACTTTACAGTTCTGCCTTGTGTCTGGTACAGAATGTGCAAAGATTTGGTCCCAGCTATTATTTACCATCATAGCAAATAAGGAAATCAAGCTGAAAGATACATGCTGTGCCATCAGTGCTGCTGGAAACTAGCCTGGGCATGGAACAACAGTGAACTAAGGGCATTACTCATTCCAAGGTCCTCTTGATTTACCTGGCACTTCACTCTGTCTCTTTTTGAAAATACAAATTATTTGGCTGCAGCTTCTGCAGTGAACCCAAACTTTTTTATCCTCTTAAAGGCCTTATCTAACAAAAAACTTACACATTTAATACGCCAAATGTAGGTAACAGAGTTCCACTCAGCAATTTTGAAAATCTCTCACCACTGGTTACCAAAGCCCAGGAGGCTCCATAAAAATGGCAGTTACAACTCTAAAGTTCCCTGGCCCCTATATACATCCTGGTTTTGCAAATGTCCTGAAAATGTTATGAAAGAAATAAAATCTTTGGTACCTACTGTATGTCTTAGCCCATCCAGGTTCCAGTATGCAGCTGTTTCCTCTGCCAAGATCAAGAATGCCAGCAATCAAAGTGTTTCTGTTTAGGACAACAGGGAATTTAGTGTACAGAAGTCCTGTATAGTTAAGTTCTCTGTAAACTGGCAGAAGGACTCTAACAATTCCAGCATTCAGGATAACTGTTTTCCCACTTAATATAAGTTTTGTGGTCATACAGCATATTAAAACCTATCTGGAATAATTATTTCTTTCTACACCTTCAGGAAGTGCATTTGAAGAATACAAGTAGAGGAAATACAGGAAACAGAAACTACAGAATGTAAGAACATGCCATCCACAAGAATGAAGAATGAATGTGCCATCTGCAGGATACTTTGCTGTAAATAAATTATTTGTTAAACATTGGAAGACTTAAAAAAACCCTATGGTTTAAGCTTGATGCAATCTCAACCAATGGGCATTCTCCCAGTGAACAATGCAACTAAACATTCCAATATTAAGTCTTTAGAGAACAGAACATTTTAACCAGCCCAGAGCTAAAAAATTCTGTGGTTAATATATTACAGTTTGTTAATCTGTTTTACATGTCCTGCATAAAATCTCTTAAAGTCCTGTGCCCCTCAAAAGCCTACAAATTTATGGGCCTTTGATGGATCCAATTGCACTAAATTAACCTATGAACATTGGCTGCTGGAGTCATTCATCAGCCTTGTCTAAGTGGTGTTTTTTTTTTATTTGCACTTCTATATAAGCAAGAGGCTGTTTGTTTTACAATGTCTGATAACATTGTTTGTCTACCCCATCATATTTGCACAGTTTGACATTCCCAGTAACAGCAGCAGTAAGGTAACATATACAGATTTAAACATCCATTAATTCCATCTGTGGAATTTTGACAGCATATGGGTTATAGATGCATTTGTTTTAAGACAGTTTTATTTTTCCTTCTCTTGCAAAGATGCAATTTATTGCAATTCGTGAGACAAAAGATTTTTAAAAGCAGTTAAAGCATACATAGGCTCTCAAACCATTAATGATTCTTCCAGGTAATTATTTTGCAACAGTATAGGTAACTTCTTTCTTCCTCCATATAATGCAGTATGTAAAATTTAGCATATTAATAATACACATATATCAAACAGTATGTAAAAATCTGTTTTATAGTACAACGGTGCTATTTTATAGTTTGTTACATGAAAGGGTCTGGCCAAAATGGTAATAGGTAAAAGCAAATATGGGAAGATCATGCCAAACATTAAATGAATTTTAAAATATTCAGTTTAAGTGAACCAAAATGGCTTCAGATTCCAACATGGAAATAACTTTCCCATCTTCAAAAGAAAATTCAGATACTTATTTCCTTTTAGATGTTTGAATTTTCACTTACAGTTACATGGAACACAAATTCATAGATGACTAGGCCTGGAGAAAGCAATTTGAAAAACATCCCTCAAGTGACTTCAAAGGGTAGCTCATCAGGGCCTGAATCTTTCTGAAATACCAGCACTCTATTAAACTGTAAGAGAGGGTTACTTAAGTTCTCTGCCATTTTAATTCTTTCTACAATCAAATGTGACGAAAGTGACTGTTAATTAGGTTGCTGCATCTCCCTGGAAATCAGAAAAGGCTAATCTGATCACCAAATTACAGCGTAAACAGAGTCCTCAAGAAGAGATGAACCATAACATCCTTCAAACTGCTAATTACAGCAACCTTTCATGCATTTTTGTGGGAGACATAAATTTCCAGATAATCTCTGCCATGTAACTTTGATAGGTACTGCACTGATTTTACCTTGAATACCACTGTGTCCTATGCTCCATTTTTGCAGATCAATTCAATGCAAGATTGGCCACACAGTAAAAGGTGATAGGTCACCATGTCCCAAAGTGAGCAATAAACTTTTCTGTGAGAAAAAGGAAGAGAAAGCAAGGGAGAATGCAGTGTTCCACCCCATCCAGAACCACAACGTGGTTCCACTCAACTTCTTTGCCTCATTACCCTGCATACATTAAGCTTAGACAAGGGATGAAGTATCCCTTGGTCAGCCTCACAGACAGCAGGCAGAATAGTGTACAAAGGGAGCAGTTAGGGAGATGTTACATTAGACTTGCAGAGAAAATATCTTTTCTAAAAGGCTCAAAACTGCCTTGTTTTCTATTATACCCATGGGAGTAGATGACAGAACTACTGATTAAAACACAAGAGAAGAATCTCTGCAGACTGCATATTGTACAGCTCCTCAATAGTTTCTTGTGAAAGGAAAGGTAGGTCAACAATTTACTCAAGTTCCATTTTTTATAGAAAATTTGGGGGTTGTATTTTTTCCAGGGAAAGTGCACTGTATTCCTATGCAGTTCTTAAACCCTCCCCTTTCTGTGAGATGTGTGTTTATATGCACAATAGGCTGCCATCACTATGTAAAAGCAGAATAGTAAACTAATAAAAAGAATGTCACAGCTGTCACTGACTGAGATAGTTCTGTTGAAAAAGGAAGAAAGTACAGAGAAACAGATGGGGAAATTAACCTAAATTATTTACCACCAATTCTATAAACAGAGGTAGCAATTCTGATATCTATCACAGCTCTTACAGGTCTAATTTTTGGCAGAGGGGATGGAAAGTATTTTTAATTCAGTGGTTGTTAAGAATTCTGAAATGCAGTATAAGAATAAGCCATTATTTTGATGTCACAGACAAAATACATATTTCCATTTTGTATCCCATGACACTTTCTGTCCCCTACCTCCACTGAGTTTCTAAGGGGAGGAGAGAGGAAAGGCGTGAGTGCAAAAAGTAATGTTCAGATCTCTATGGTGGTAAGTTTCTTTGTAGATTACATTTTACTGATGCACTGTTAACATAACTGAATAGTCATACATCACTGTGTGATTTAATTCCTGTAAGGTAATCCAAATTTTGGTCTTATCCTGGGATTTATGCACTCACATTCATGCCATCATATTTTTCCTGTTGAGAAATCATAATTAGAAAATGTCACATATATCTAACATCAGAACTTGACAAACATCTAAACAAAGTAGAACAATTCTTGAAGGAAACTACAATAAATAATGAATAGATACAAGCTTCCAAGGCAACAATTTGCTTTACTAAAGAATAAATGGTATCACAAAATGGAGAGGAGCACCACTATAGGGGTGAGAAATGCATAGAGAGGCAACACATGCTTATGTAAGATATCTCCATTTGTATGGCAGGGAACACATGATATACCAGTCTGCGTGAAAAATAAAGGGCTGCATGAAGTTAATAATCTTAATAAATCTGCTACTTAAAGAAGCTGAAGCATGAGCCAAAACATCTCTCTCCCAAAAGTGCAAAGTAGTCTGACTTGAAAATCTTGTAATTAGAGAAATTGAAGGATTCAGGTGGATTTTCAAAAGCACTCCAGATATTTAGGAATAGAGCTTCCATGGCATGTCATTGATTCTCACAAATCACTTAAGTGATAAAGAAAATCCCACTACCCATCCTTCCATATCATGTAAATCACATGAAAGAAGTCACAGATTTTTGCATTCTAGAATAGACATAAACCTCCCAATTATTACACAGAATGTCACTGAAATGCAAAAGTTAAAAAGTGAATTAAATCTCATTGTTTTCAGTTACTTCAAAGAGGACTGCAGATCTAAACCCACTGAAGTTAATATATCTCTCATCAAGGTAGCAGAATTGGAGCCTCATCTCCATAGTCAACACAATTAATCATTAAGCATTTAAACTGAAAATTAATAAATTCTATATTCTGTTAAAAATATACTTACAAACCTGCACATGCATTTAGGTGAAAGAATTGGCTTATTGGTATCATTCATTAAGAGAGAAAAGAAAAGGGATATTGCATTGAGTTTCTGTAGAAAGATTAAATTAGACATCTTTTCCCCAAGGCAGATTACAGTGTCAATCCATTTTTAAGATTAAAGGGTAAATTAGTGGTAGGATTTCTTTACAGAATTTAATTCCATACACAACTAGTAACTAGGTTCAGTTGCCCTATGAGCTGGTTGTTGACTTAGTGGTTAAAGTTGATTAATGAAGACTCTAAGCACTGTGTCATCTTGGGTCTCCGTTTTAACAAGCAAGTGCATCATAACACAAGTTCAGAAAAGCATATGCGTATTTGCTTTACCTGTTACTGATTTGGTCAACAATGCCAAAGTGGTGCTATTGTTTTGTTTAAGAAAGTACTTGACTAAAATATAAAAGAAAGCATAAATATTTTTTTAATGTTTGAAAATGACAATTATATAGGTATGGTTATTAAAATAGAAATACAACTAGCCATAATTTTTCAACTTTTTGTCACTCAGCAACAGCAAAAAAATCTTAAATTGATGGAGATGGGGCAGGAATAAGAGTCAAAATTCCACAAAAATTCAGACTTGAAATGCAATTCCTAACTTTTACTCCAAATCAGAAATAGACACAAAGAAAAGCATTTAGAGAACGGATATGACTGAAAGCCCATTCAGACTAAGAGGACTCCTATATCAGACCAAAGATTTTTAAACCACACTCCAGCCAGAGATCAGTGTAGAGTTTGGCTTAAAGTCAGTGGCATGATAGGAGTTGAGATTGTCACGTTTTTATTTTTACATGATTACCTTCACACTCATGGCATACCCCCAAAATTCAATATTGTTTAAAATAAAAACATAGAGAAATGCATCTGATTTTAACAAGGAATGAAAAAATAAATATTCTTAACATGGAACTGATGTTATTCTTAATTCTCACCAGTTTCAAATTGTGAGAAGAAGTTGAAATATATGGCTAATAGTCTGTGAATTATTTTTTTTAAAACTTTACTTCATCACTATGAACATCCTAATGTGCAAAATTTCACATTTCATTGGTTTGAAATTATGGTAAAATAAGCCCAAATAGAGATTCTTGGAACCTATAGGCTAGATAGAATACTTATGTTCTGATGAAGGTATAATCAATATATTTAAAATGTTTTATTTTTAGTCTGAAAAGGAATAGTAATAATTTATTTGGGGACTCAACCTATACTGATCCCTCTTTTAAGGATACTGTTCAGTGCAAACAAGTCTTCCAAATACCAAACTTCTATTCAAAACAAACATCCATTCCTCCCTCCCTGTCCCTCCAGCAAACCTAGTTAAAACACTATTGCAACATAATTTTATTGTTTGTCTGTTTGTTTTCTGGGGGTTGTTTTGTTTTGATTCACTTTGTTTTGATTTGGGGGGGAGTGGTAAAGAGGAGGAGATGAAGCTTTCAAGTGATTAAGACTTTTTCCTCTTGGGTACAATCCACAAAAATAAAGAATTTGCCTTGATGAGATTACTAATTATCTAATTCATGTGTGGAAGTAGCATTAAGTAAAGCAACTGGATTAAAGTTGTCTTGAAAGAAGGAAAACAAGTTACTAACACAAATATTTTACACCTTCTAATCCTATACTATACACTTTGTTTCTCACAGCATTGGAATATTCTTCTGGACTATAACTGTTCAAACACACAGTATCTGGTATATATAAATCTTACTTGATTTTTTTTACATGAAAGGTGTTATGGGAGTATCTGAAACTTGATTACATATACTAGAGTATAGAGATACCAGTCTCTCAGACACCAAAACAAGAAGAACTTCCCTGATGCTTACATGAGGAAATCTTACACACACCCTTTATGCAACTAGTACACGTATATATAGATATATACATATATAGAGACCTATGTATGTATATGTATATATATAATGTTAAAATGTGTGTATGTATGCGTGCATGTGTATATTATGCTTTTCTTCTTTTTACTGTCAAGTAAAATTTTAACATCTTGCTTTTTACACATTATTTCTCATGGGTTATATTCAATGATCCAATTGGAATCTAATTTAAAAATATATATATTGTATAGTATGGGTGTC
>JANHGN010019822.1:0-32201 GCA_024605025.1 Megaceryle maxima | reverse complement strand
ATGTAGAGATCTTTGTTCCTTAAAATTTGGATTTGACAATCTTAAGGGGTTGTTTTTTTTTTTTTTTTTTCCATAGCATTGGTATGCACATATTGTAGGCAAGTATCCAAAATGAAAAAAAAAAAAAAAAGCATCTATCCATTTTTTATAAATGGCTAAAGATTGTCATTGCTTTGAGAGATAATTGTTTTCATATTAAAAGGGAGAACAAATTAAGAAAAAAATTGGAAAGCTCTGTGTGAAGAGTGAAATTGTTGCCTGTGAAACCCAGCAGAAGCTACAGCTTCTAACTGTGTACCACCCACCACCACATTGTCAGCACTCTTGAAACTACACAGAATTTTTTCCATAAGGGTTTTCACACTTATGGCATTACAGTTCTTAAAGGAAATTAAACTGCAGATAGAAGCTATTCTTAGAAGCAAGTAGTGTTTTTTGAACAAAATGACGCATTGTAGAAGGTCCCATCTTAAACTGGTGAGTGCCTGTTCTCTGCAAGCTAGGTATCAAATCAGATATCAATCAGGAAAACATACAGTTGCAAAGGAATATAAGAAGATCCACATGGGTACATGTCAAAGATCTAGAATTACTGGTTCTTGAAAATCTTAGCCTAAATGGTATTTTATGACTATACTAATAAAATGCAAAATGTGGGGTTTTTTTCTGTTACTGAATAATATTATTAAAAATATATAAAATTTACAATGAGGCTTAGTCTGCCTGATCATTTTTGGATTTGACTGTGTAGGTATTGGCTAGGAACACATTTTCAGGTCCTTATTAACTGAAGTGGTAAAGAAACGACATAGTTAACCAGTTGTAGATTGCCCAATTTAAGAATTCTTCATTACTTCTCCCAGCTGAGCAGATGGTTTTATCCATTTCAGTCCATAACTGAACGCATTTTTTTCACTTGTCTTTGCTTCAGTTTTCCACTGAGTTCCTGAAAACCTCCAGTCTCTTCTATAGTGGATGAGATACAAGAACTTTGCTTTAAGCTCGCTGATTGCATCAACACTTGTACCTTATCTCCAGATTGAAGGAAGGAGTGGGTCTGCAAGATTTTAAGAAACCTGTTTTGCAGGACCTTTGTGTACAGAATGTGCATTCTATATCTTTTTTTTTTTTTTGGTCATATTTGCCTACCTTTTGATAAATCTAAGAGGTAAATTCCACCACAAAAACAAGATTCAATATGAGACAGTGATTACAAATCCTCCAATTAGTTTTTTCCAAGGAATAGCTGCTAATATTCCTGTGTCAGCTGACAAATATATGAAAGTGAAAGAAGGTGGAAAACACACCTGATTAACACATGGCTCAGACACAGGTGCCACCATTGGAATTTTGGGTTCTTTGATCATGGGGAAGTTTATATGGCACCTGGTTTGCTGGCAACAGATGGAGTACATCTGTCTCAAGAGGAAAAAGGATCCTTGCACAGGAGTTGGTGGGGGTTGTTGAAAGGGCTTTAAACTAGGCTTGAAGGGGGAAGGGGATGAAACCAGGTTCACTAGAGATGAGCCTAAGGACAGACTTCAGACTACTGTCCTACTTAAGGTGGATAATGGTGGTACATGGGACAATAATAACACAGGGCTCACTAATAAGTTAGTAACCATGGAAGTGGCCAGGAAGGGTCAGATAGCAAGAGTGAAAACTGGTGGTTTAAATCCCTCTTTAAAATGCTTATATACCAATGCACAGAGTATGGGAAATAAGCAGGAGGAGTTGGAGATCTGGCTTAGATTGTATGACTATGATACAGTTGTGATCATTGAAGCATGGTGGAACAGCTCCCATGACTGGAATGTTGTCATGGATGGCTATGTACTATTTAGGAAAGACAGACCAACAAGGTGAGGCAGAGGTGTTGCTTTTTATGTGCGAGAGCAACTGAAATGTATTGAGTTGCATCCAGGGGGGAAGTAGAACAGGTTGAAAGCTTGTGGGTTAAGAATTAAGGGACATGCAAAGGGGGGTGAAATTGTTGTTGGGGTCTACTACAGACCGCCAAACCAAGAAGAAGATGTTGATGAGGCCTGCTACAGACAACTGGAGGTAGCCTCTAGAACACACTCCTTGGTACTCATGGGTGACTTCAATCACCCTGATATTTGTTGGGAAGCCCATACAGCTAGGCATGCTCAGTCAAAAAGGCTCTTGTAGTGCATCAATTATAACATCTTAATGCAGGTAGTGGAGGAACCAATGAGAAGAGGTGCACTCCTGGACCTTGTATTAATGAATAAAGAAGGACTACTTGGGGACATTAAGGTTGGGAACAGCATTGGTGACAGTGCTCATGACATGGTGGAGCTTAGTATTTTACAAGGTAGAAGTAGGGCAATAAGTAGGATTACAACCCTGGACTTCCTCAGGGCTAACTTTGAACTCTTCAAAGATCTACTTGCAGGAATCCCATGGGCTAAGACTCTGGAGGGTAAAGGAGCCCCAAAAAGTTGGTCAGTTTTTAAATACCACTTCCTCCAAGCCTAAGATAGGTTAATTCCCTTGAGTAAAGAATTGGGTAGGCGTGCTAAGAGACCTGCATGGATAAGCAAGGAGTTTCTGAGGGAAATCTAGTGGAAGAAATAAATTTACAGTTCGTGGAAGAAGGGACTTTTATACTTGGGAGAACTATAGGGAAGTTGTCAGGACATGTAGGAAGGCAACAAGAAAGGCCAAAGCCCTCTTAGAACTAAAAATTACAAAGGAAGTAAAAGATAACAAAAAGGGCTTCTTCAAATATATCAGTAGCAAAAGGAAGAAAAGGGAAAGTGTGGGTCCACTGCTGAATGAGGTGGCAGCCCTGATAACCGAGGATGCAGAGAAGGCAGAGTTGCTGAATACTTCTTTGCTTCAGTCTTTAATCCTAAAACCAGCCCTTGTGAACTCCAGACCCTGAATGTAGAAGAGAAAGCCTGGAGGAGGGAAGACTCTCCACTAGTCAGTGAAGACTGGGTTAGTGATCAGTTAAAAAAATTAAATACACACAAGTCCATGGGCCCTGATGAGATGTACCCAAGAGTGTTGAGAGAACTGGATGATGTTGTTCATCTACCATCTCTCCATCATTTTTGCAAGATCATGGCAAACAGGAAAAGTGCCTGAGGACTGGAGGAAAGTCAGTGTCACTCCAGTCTTCAAAAAGGGCGAGAAGGAAGATCCAGCAAACTACAGACCAGTCAACCTCACCTCCATCCCTGGAAAAATGATGGAGCAGCTCATTCTGGAGGTCATCTCTAAGCACATGGAAGAAAAGAATGTTATCAGGAGCAGTCAGCAAGGATTTACCAAGGGGAAATCATTCTTGACTAATCTGATAGCATTCTATGATATCATGACTGAATGGGTAGATGCAGGGAGAACAGTGGATGTAGTCTACATTGACCTTAGCAAGGTATTTCACACCGTTTCCCATAACATTCTCATGAGCAAGCTCAGGAAGTGTGAGATAGAAGAGCAGACAGTGAGATGGTTTAAGAACTGGTTACACAATAGAGCCCAAAGAGTGGTAATCGATGGTGCCAAGTCCAGCTGGACACCTGTAACTAGTAGAGTCCCCCAAAGATCAGTGCTGGGTCCATTCCTGTTCAACATCTTCATCAATAACCTCAATGAAGGGACAGAGTGTCTTATCAGCAAGTTGGCTGATGATATGAAACTGGGAGGTTTGGCTGATACACCTAAAGGCAGCCATTCAGCATGATTTGGACAGACTGAAGAGCTGGACAAAGAGGAACCTAATGAGGTTTAACAAGAATAAGTGCAGAGTCCTGCACCTGGAAAGAAGTAATAAAATGCACCAGTACAGATTAAGAGGTGATCTGCTAGAGAGCAGCTCTATGGAGAATGACCTTGGAGTCCTGGTGGACACCAAGTTATGCATGGGACAGCAATGTGCTCTTGTGGCCAGGAAGGCCAACGGTATCTTGGGGTGCATTAGGAGGAGTGTGTCCAGCAGACCGAGGGAGGTCCTCCTCCCCCTCTACTCTGCCCTAATGAGACCTCACCTGGAGTATTCCATCCAGTTCTGGGCTCCCCAGCTCAAGAGGGACAGACATCTACTTTAGACAGTACAACAGAGGGCTATGAAGATGATTAAGGGACTGGAATACCTGCTATATGAGGAAAGGTTGAGAGACCTGGGGCTTTTTAGTCTGGAGAAGACTGAGAGGGGATCTAATTACTGTGTGTCAAGAAGAAAGAGGCAACCTCTTTTCACTTGTGCTCTGCCGATCATGGACAAGGACAAACAGGACAAGGGGCAACAGAGGCAAGCTAGAGCACAGGAAGTTCCAACTCAACATGAGGAAGAACTTCTTTACTGTAAGTGTTACAGAGCACTGGAACAGGCTTCCCAGAGAGGTTGTGGAGTCTCCTCTGGAGACTTTCAAGACCTGCCTGGATGCATTCCTGTGTAACCTGCCCTAGATTCTATGGTCCTGCTCTTGGCAGAGGGTTGGACTTGATGATCTCCAGAGGTGCCTTCCAACCCCTAACATTCTATGAGTCTATGAATTTATATCCCAGTGATTTTTTAGAATGACAACAAAACAGAACAGGAAATTTCAGACAGATCACAAAGCACCTCTGCTTTTATAAAATCTGTCACTAGGTGTCAACTCCAGCATGGGTGCAGCATGTGGCAGGGTGAGATCATTTCAAGCTACTGAAAGAGATATTGAAAAGGAGATCAATTACAGAAGATGATCTGAGAGAATGGTATTGGGTGTTGGGAGTTGTTGGCAAGGACAAATACCTATAATTTTAGTTTCTCACTACCCAACTGTATCTGATGGGTATAAGCTGGTAAAACAGTACAGGCATAGCTAATGTGCAGAAAACTGTCAGGGATGCAAAAGAATGTGATCAGTAAAAGTAGGTCCAAAGTTTTGCCTTATCAGGCATAAAAAGGTTCACTTCAAAGGGGAATTTTCCTTTCTTGCCTTTCCCCAGCAACCCTTTGCACCCACCCAGCAGAAAAGCAAAGGTGATGATGTTCTTAGTGGAAGTGGTCCAGAAGGCCCCTTCCTTCTCTGTACAAATTCATACTGACTTTTTGTGTGAGATACTCAGGCTGATACAGATTTTAGCTACAGTATGTGGTTGTCAAAAACTGGAAGCTCCTAGTATGAGCAACATAGGGCTGTCAGTGTCAGATGATAGGAACAATCATGATTGGTAGAGAGGGAATAGTAATCAGACAACTGATTAAGGAGAGAAATAATTACAGAGAGAACTCATTAAGGGAAAGGAAGGCAGCACTCATCAAGGATAGTGTGAGAGAGAAACTGCTGTAAGATACCTACACTGACAAAAGAAATGTGGGTGTAACTGTCTTCTCTTGCTTCAGGAAATATTTCTAGGGCAAAGTACAGCACAGAGTGTGTTTGTAAAAACTGAAAGTTGAGCAAACAAAAAAGCAAAAGGGCAAAGGATGGCAGAGAGCCATCTTTGAAATAAAGCAATAATTGAGAAATGAGTAGCAGGTAAGACTGGACATTGAGACAAAGAACAAAACACAAAGTGGAGGATGAAAGTAACATCCCACCCCAGCGCAGAAGAAGTGAGAGGGTCAATCTGAAAAATCTGGAAATTATTCTTGAAGGATTAAGGGTTTGCAGAAAGAAGGGTCTTTGGCTCAGGAAAGATTGGGGTGTTAAATTTTGGTTGTTAACTGCAAAGGTCTGTAGAGGCTCCTTATTATATGATTAGTTGCTTCTAATTGACGTTTGATCTAAAGAAAAATAATATGTAACAAATGTGATGAGAAATGAAAAAATTATACATTTGTGAATTCTTCCTTTTAGCTTCAGTTTTATTTCCTAGAGAAATGCCCAGGGATTTTCTGTTGTAGGGAAGGCTGTCTCACTGTAGGTCAGACCAAGAAAGGTGTTTACTTTTCTAATAATGTATTTTTAGACTATTTTCCCATTACTGGGAGGAAAACACTCTATTTTCATAAAAGTAATCTAAAAACTGACTTCATTCTCCTGCCTTCTTTTTTCCTCTTCTACATAGCATGTATCAATTGACTTGTGAAGACCAGAGTATATTTGTCTCCCTTGTGCACCATCATGACAAAGTGTTGGAGACTACTATCACGCTTGCAGAGAATTACAACTAAATTACAGCAAATACCAATGGGATTTCATATTATGTTGTCTTACATACTAGATATGTTTATAATGATCAACATATAATGTTGAGAACAGTGAAGAGTGGTATTTTTCACTGGAGACCAGTGATGAGTAGTGTTCCTCAAGGACTGGTATTGGGACTGGTGCTGTTCAACATCATTGTCAGTGACAAGGACGGTGGGATCAAGTGCACCCCCAGCAAGTTTGTGGACAACACCAAGCTGTGGGGTGAGGTTGACATGCTGGAGGAAAGGGATGCCCTCCAGAGGGACCTGGAAAGGCTTGAGAGATGGCCCATGACAACCTCATGAAGTTCAACAAGACCAAGCGCAAGGTCCTGCACCAGAGTCAGGGCAACTCCAAGCATGAATATTGTCTGGAACGAGTATGGAGAGAGAGTTATCTTGAAGAGAAAGACTTGTGGGTGCTGTTTGACAAAAAGCTCAACATAAGACAAGAATGTGCAAGTGCAGCCCAGAAAGCCAACTGTACCCTGGGCTGCAAACAAAATTGTGGTCAACAGGTTGAGGGAGGTGATTCTTCCCTTCTACTCCACTCTTGTAAGACCTCTCCTGGAGTACAGCATCTAGCTCTGGAGCCCCCCAAAGAAGAACATAGACCTTTTGTAACAGGTCTAGAGGAGGGCTACAAAGATGACCCGAGGGCTGGAGCACCTCCCCGACGAGGACAGCCTGAGATACTTGAGTCTGTTAAGCCTGGAGAAGAGAAGGCTTCAGGGACACCTTACTGCAGCCTTCCAGTATCTGAAGGGGGCCTACAAGAAACCTGGGGACTTTTTAAAAGGGCTTGTAGTGATAGGATGTGGGGTAACAGTTTTAAACTAGAAGAGAGTAGATTCAGGCTAGATCATGGAAGAAATTTTCACAGTGAGGGTGGTGAAACACTGGAACACGTTGCCCATGAAAGCTGTGGATGCTCCATCACTGGATGTGTTCAAGACCAGGCTGGACAGGACTTTGAGCAACATGGTCTATAGGCAATTGTCCCTGCCCATGACAGAAGGGTTGGAATTAGATGATCTTCAAGGACTCTTCCAATCCAAATAATTCTATGATTCTATATTTACATGGAAAACTGAAGGACTTGATAGTAATTAATCATATGTTACAATTTTTTTTTTCAAATTTTACATTGTGCTTTCTTTTTCATTGTTTTTGTTGTGTTGGTTGGTTTGGTTTTTATAGGAGTACATTGGTTTTAAAACGCTTGGATTATTATAGTATTGGTTGTTTCTAATAATATGCTACTATAATCATCTCGGTTTATTTTGATATGAAACTTTTGGGGGATTATTAACCAAGCTAATAATGGTGACACTCTTCTAAATGAACAATAAAAAACCGGGTAAGTATTCAACAGCATCTTGTTCACAGTATTGTAATTCAAAGCTCATGTTCATCCCTTCCTTATACTCGTATAAATCAGGAATGGCTTATTTTAAGTCCATATATTTTTTTTTAATATATATATATATACACAATCATAAATTATTATAATATCCATTCAGGTCTTGCCTTTGTTCTCCATTAATTTGTACTGCATCATGATGTGCTATTATTTTGCTAAGATTTACTGTAATTACAATGTCTTATAGTGAAAAATACTGCACAAAGTTTGGAAACAACTCAGCTAGTTAAATGAATGAGAATTTTCTTCTGATTTTTGTGAATACAGGAAAGCACTGCCTTTGTTTTCTCTCTCATTTTTGTATTATATACCATGCAAGACAACCACAGCAGAACTGTTTGGAAGGGAAAAAAAGTCTGTTGTTAGGGTGTTCAACTATAAAAGGATGTCTGTCTCCTGCTCAGGCTTGTGATTTTGAATGTCATACCACCTATCAGAGCTGCTTCTCTCCTTCCTGTTCTTCCTGACAAACCTCTTCACTCTGTGGAACATAGATTCATATTACAGTGCTTTGCACTGGACCCTGAATAATAGGGATCTTGTACCTGTTGTACTTTCAAGACCTTTTATGATGCATACAATGACACTGAAGGAAATGGAGACAGATTGTCAAAATTGACAATCAATTTCAATAGCAAAATTTAAACTATGTCTGAGCACAGTGTTGTCATGATTAGTCCCATGGAAGCTACCAGGATTACTCAAATCTTTGTAAGCCTTCGGACTCTACAGGGCATGACTAAGTCTTTAATTAGCATTTATGTGTAATAATCAATATGCACATATATACAAGTAGTATACATTTGTGTAAGTTATATGTTATGCTGTCTGTGTATTGTGGAGTTACAAAAATATCTAGCCTCCTGACCTGCTGTTGTAGAAGTGTGATCCACCATGCTTACAGCCAGTGGATTGGAAAGTGACAAGACAGACATAACATATAAGTTGCTTGTATTTAGTAAACATGATAGATTTGCATGGAAAGGATAAAAGGGAAAATAGCAGTGCAGAAGCAACCAATGAAAATAATTAAGGAAAGTAAGAATTGAGGACTGGTAGAGTGAGAGGGTTTTTTTTAAAAACATGCTGTGAAGAAATCATTTGAGGATGGAATAATTAAGCAATGCATTCATGAAGAAAAAAATATAATAGAAAAAGGAAAAGAGCAAACAAGATGAAACAAGTTATGTTTAGGGATTTGTGAAGACAGTTATGCTAACAAAGACTGTAATAGAATTTCTGATGTAGTAACAAAATAAAAAACTGTATGTAATGTATGATTTTCCCAAGTATTTTGCATCCTTGTATGCAAAGCAAGTTCTTGGTGGTTCAACGTTTTGGCTTACACACCACTTCAAGCACAGTAGATAATTCCTCTTCAACTTCTGTCTTTGTCTTTTTACTGCTACAGCTGCATCTCTGCAGCCAGCCTGGATCCCTAAAGAGCATTTATTACATAACCCTAGAAAGGCTGGACCACATCACTTCCAGTTATATATGGTTAAAGTAGGAGCTATTTGAAATGTAGCTCTTTTGGAAATGCAGTGTGCTGTTTCTATACCCAAAGGACACAATATGGAAAATATATCTCTGAGGTTTACAGCTGTTGTAGACATCACAAGAAAGCATGGTTTATAAGGGAGATAATCAATGTGGCAAAACTTGAAAGTGAGAAATGGCCTGTGTAAAAACATAGGCAAAAAAGATGAAAAATTATAGATGAGCCTTGAAATAGCACCAACAGTATACAGTTCACTTGAAGAGCTTTCACTTTCTTCCTGGAATTGAAGAATGGACTAATTGTGTGTTGTATGCAGAAGAGTGCCCTGTACAAGACAAATGGAAGACATTGTCAATTTTAAGGCTAAATTGTTATACTATATAGTAATGTGTTCTTTACCTACAGAAAATTCTTCTTCGACAGAAACATATCAAGGCAGATTAATTTGCAGTTTAAACAAAAACACATAGATAAGTGTGTTGCATAGACAACTGCTTCTTCTAGTCTATAAAAAAAAATGCACTTAAATTTATGTAAACTTTGACTACTGGTTTTGCCTAACAGCAATGGAGACTGTTATAAAAAAATTGGCAGTACATTTTTATTGCATGAAATAAAATTAAGAAAAGTATACTTAGAATTTCTTCATTATCATTGCATACAGAGATTAAGCTTGAGTAAACCAAGTTATATAAAGAATATGCCGTTTAGCCAATACCCTGTGAAATCCTCCACTGTACGTATTTGGTTTCTCTGTCAGATAGAAGCAAAAATACTTATTAGTTTTAATAACTCTGTGTTTCTTTAAGGCTGTTGTATCAGTCTGGATATACAGTTGGCTGTAGAAAGCACAGCTTTGACTCAGCATGTTACTTCTTACTTTGCCAAGCATGAAAAGTGCAAGTAATGAGACTTGCAAAATGAAATATTGCCTTAAAGAAACCTGCCTTCTAGATTGCAGAATCCTGGTATAAAGCCACCTTGACAAAAAGTCTATCATTCTTAGGACCCTTCAAATTAGTGGAGTGATGAAGCTTTATTATCAGACATTGTTCAGTTCATCATAAACATCTGACTGCTGCTGCACCTTATGTGTGAAAGGGGCTATATAAAAGCATAATATATTGCAATCTAATTTGCACAATGGCTTTACTAGTAATTAAGATCCAAGTACTGGTGAATTTCTAGGGATTTTCTATTACCTATATGAATCAAATTATTTAGAATGGCTAGATTAAAATGGTCGGTGTCACTGCTTAAGAAAGGGAGTGGAAAGGGATCTTTAAAACAGAAGAAATAAGATTGATTTTGACACTCAATTTATTGCTGACTGATGATCCCAAATTGATCTGAAAAAAGGAAATCAAAAGAACGTCTTTATAGCTTTTCAGACAATGACAGTATGTCTTTTAAAGGCAGCATTAAAAGCCTGTTCAGTGGCCATAAATATAAGCCAAGAGAACACTGTTTTCAATAAAATACTTAGTGTTGTTTCACAGAGATTGGAATTTGACAATAGCAATTGTTTTTGTGATGCTTTAGATTTTTGCTGGGAAACGCTCTATTCCATATAGAATATCCATTGCATATTCATATCCATTGCATATTTTGCACTCAAGAACATTCATCCATGCTTTTATACAGAGGACCTGGCCATAAGAATATTCATAGCACTGAATATTCATTTGACCTGAAGGACAAAATCCATCTCCCTCTCTGTCAGTTGTACTACCTAGTTGCATAACAGTTCCCACCTCAGAAAAAAAAAAGAAAAATAATTGCTCATGTATTAGGGAGGCTCTTCTTCTCAGCAGGGAAGCATAAGGCAGCCCACAGTCCCATATGTAGCCCTTTGGATAGGGAAATTCTATCATCTGCCATGAGGAAGATATATTGGTCTCTGTCAATGCAGCTCTAGAAAGTCTTCAGTCACCAGTCACTGGGTATGTCCACACATTAGACTTTCCCTTCTTACATGAAGTTCATGAGTTTAAAGTAGGATACCACCTTGCTGACTGGTATCACAGACTAGCAGCTCAGCTACCTCAATTCTAACAGTTTGCAGCTTACCATAGTCATTTCCATACAGGAGAAAGTATTAAAGTATGCAGCAGCCAAAAAGTAATTTTTCTCTTGATCTGCCTGGCAAGCAGAACTTCTCCATCCAGTGAAGCAGACCACTGTTCTTATGGTAAAAGACATTCACTCAAATGCTTTAATAAACTGTATACTGTTCCTTATTTCTCCTGGATGAACTGTGTAGAGGAAGATATAAAGGACTGGAGTTACTTGACAGGGCAACAAGAGATGATTGCTATGAAAAAAAAAAAAAAAAAAAAATGAAAAGAGGAAACCAAACCCCAGATTTTGAACATAAATCCTATTAAACTGAGAAGAAAAAAAAATTGCATTATATTTTTGAGAGGACAGGTTCCGCTTCAATATCTATTTTTTCTGTAGAAACATGTGTTGGTGTATTAATTGCTTCATGATATTGGTATAAAATTATACTGGTCAATAACCCCTTTTATGCTAAAGAGTAACTTGTTGAAATAGGCCTTGAATTTGTATTATCATAACTTTGATGTTAGATTGTGAAAAGATTCTGTGGTGCTGTATCAGATGATAGTACTGCTATGGACAGTAGAACTCACTAGCAGTGGGACTGAAGGATGAAGCACAAAGCAGTCACTACAATTGCTGTATTTTGTTACTAGATATTATGGGACTGAGGTTTTTCCACTGTGTTACTTTTTAAATGAAAGTTTCAAAACAATAATTAATCTTTCCAAAGGATGTTTATGTGAAGGGCACCTACCTTCATCCTTTGCATCCTTTCTGACTGGGTCAGAATATTGCTGTGGTTAGAAAAGAGCCAATAGTCTTAAATAAAGCTGAATTCACATTATTGGTCAATGAAAGATGAACACTGATTCCTTGATATAATTTTAATTTGGTAATCTGAATTTATTAATTTAATCTTAGCTCCAATTTCTGATGATGTTCATATTTATTATTTCAGTATTTTTTGAGTCAGAAAAGGTGGAGAACAAGCTCTCAGAACTCATGTCCCATAATTCTCTCTGTTGGGTTGTATATACACTGATCATGACAACTGGTTTTTAGGTAAGAGATTTGTGTGACTGTTAGCTCAGCTTCTAAATTAATGACTGTGTCTTACACAATCAGAGAATCACAGAATGACTGAGGTCGAAAAGGACTTCTGGCGATCATCTTGTTCAACAACCCTGCTCAAGGAAGGTCACCTAGAGTGGACTGCCCAGGACTATATCCAGATGGCTTTTAAATACCTCCAAGGTGGGACACTCTTCAACCTCCTCAGGTAACCTGTGTCAGTGCTTGGTCACCCTCAAAATAAAAAAGTGCTTCCTGATGTTTAAAAGGACCCTCCTGTGTCTCAGTTTGTACCCATTTTCTCTGGTCATGTCAGTGGTTACCACTGAAAAATAGTTTGGCTCTGTACTTCATTCACACTCTCTTCAGGTATTTATATACATTGATAAAATACCCCTGTACCCCTGAGTCTTCTCTTTTTCGCATTGAACAGTATCAACTCTATCAGCATTTCCTCATAGGAGAGATGAGCCAGTTCCTTAATCACCTTAGTAGCCCTTTGCTGAACTGTCTCCACTACGTCCATGTGTCTTCTGTATTGAAAAGCCCAGAACTAGTCACAGTATCCCAGGTGTGGTGTCACCAGAGCTATGGGGTTTTTGCAACTCTAGGAGTTAATTGTCTGTTCTGTGATATTTAGAGATCACTCAGCATTCTTATATGCAGCTCATTCTCAAAGATGAATAAGTCACTTCTGTTAAGTTTGATACACACTCATACAAAGGAACTATTTCCCTGGGATCATGTGCAGGCCACTGTATTTCCATGTCTCTTCACAACCACTTCTGTGATGTTTCTAACTGTGAAAGGAAAACTGAGTTGACTGCTGTATTAACTGTGTATTACTTTTACCCTTCTTCATGACTGTGTGTTCTTATCCATGGCAGTTCCTATCCTGCAAGCTTAATGGAGCATGGGCTATACCTTCAGTAATGTTTGCTAAGGGCTTCGCTTTTTGTGGCCACTTTGGTAATGGATAAATGAATTGTTAAAGTGAGTCACAGATTCTTCCTCTATGCTTTGCAGTGCCTTTTCATCTCCAGTTTCCAAGTAAATAATTATCTGTGCCTCTTCTGTGGACATTTCTTCAAAGACTCAAAAAGGAGTTCATTTCTGTTGACTGGCACTAGATAAAGGGACAGAGGGCTGTTCATCCTCTCTCATGATGAATGTCTCCTCCATAAAAGAGGTCAAAATTACACTGTTAAGTGGAGTGATCAGACTGCCTTTCTCTGCCTTCTCCATAGGCAGAACATACTCTAGTGCAGTTCTACACAATCTGATATACTTCCCAGCCTCTCTTTTACTTCAAAGCAGCTTCTTGTCATTTGGAAACAGATTGAAAAAGAAAAATTATACAGCTTCAGTTATTTGTATTGAGGTACTGATAAACCAACTAACCTTGACCAAATTTATGTTGTAGTTTATATTACAGCCTCCCTATCTTCTTCTCCTCTCTTGTGACAGCCAACAAAACACAGCCAGTAGAATAAAAAGTTGGCTGACCCCTCAGCCCTTTCAATGAAAATTGGGATGTTGTAAAGTAGAAGTAACATTATAACAGTTTAAAATAAATGGCCACCCTTTGCCCTAAGCCAGCTAAGGCCCCATCAGACCTTCTCATCTGTCACTGCTGCTGTTGGAAACAGCAGTCTTCAGCAGATTAGAGATGGTGAACCCCTCACTAGATCTTGTCTGTCCTGCCTTCCGGTTATTTTAAGTAGCTGGTGATGGAATGATTACATACCTACCTCAAATCTGTCCAAAGTCCAAGGTTCCAACTCAACTAAGAATCCATCACCCTTCTTTTCACACTCTTGTATTCTCATCCTAGCACATTTTCTACAGCCTAAAATATCTCTAACAGGTGTCACAAAAGGAGGAGTTTACTGGTATACCATTTGAGAGGTGCTTACTCCTCCTTGTATTTAGCTGGGATAATAGATAATGTGGTAGAACATTCACCACTAGAGAGAGCTCTGATACTAGAATTATTATCAAGCCTTATTTTGCCTAAATTCCTATTGCAGAGTTCAGGGGCAATTGCTTGAATGGATGGAGTGTCAAAAAGAGAAGAGCAATACAAAGAGAAGGAACTTCAGTGTATTAGGGAGGATTTTAAACTTAATATTATTGGACCATGATTGGTCTACAGAAAGGGGAGAGTGTATTTTTCTGGTTTGGCCTCTTTCCACTTTAATTCAGCAGTATTTTAACACTGCACTTGCAATACTTATTGCTGCTCAGCTGCTCTGCTTCATGGTTTATGACTTGATATTGCTTTCAGGAGAATATAGGATGAAAATAGAATACTGGAATTTGGGAGAAAAAAGTGATTTATGAATCATACCATTTATTGGTGCTTTATACTTCAGTAAAAGTTCATGCAATTTTCAGAAGTAACTTGGTATGTCTATATATTTTGACTATTCAAATGGGAAGTATCTGTAATCAGGGGAAATGTCTGTATTCCTCTCTCATGAACACCAGAAAAACAACATATTTGAGATACCAACACTGTCCAACAGTGTGCCTTTATTATAATTCAATACACTTTACTGAATAGAAGATATGAATCAGGTGAAGACAAGAGACTGGCAATGCTTGGGTAAGTAAGGCCATGTAGGCAATTCCACTGTTTTTATAAATACTGTAGGAAAGGTACTACAAAGGCAGTTTGGTGAATATTATTCTAATAGAATCTTAAGTGTGATCTTTCTTTGTCATTGCAGGGCAGTGTAGAGGTAGGGCCAACATAACAGTCTGTGTGAACTGTGCAAGTAAAACAGGGATCAAATATCTTGTGCCAAAGCTGACACATAGTTTAAACCCATTAGTCCTTGTCTTATCACAAATGACCCTGCAAAAAGGATTGTCCCCATCTTTCTTACAGGCCCCCTTTAAATACTGAAGGGCCACAATAAGGTCTCCCCAGAGACTTCACTTCTCCAGGCTGAACAACTCCAGCTGTCTCAGCCTGTCCTTACAGGTGTTCCATCCCTCTCATCATTCTTCTGGCCCTCCTCTGGACTCACTTCAACAGGTCCATGTCTTTCTTATGCTGGAGACTTCTGTAAAGCCTTTGACTCAGTACTCCACATCATCCTTCTCTCTAAATTGGAGAGAAATTAATTTGATGAGTTGAATGTTCAGTGGATGATGAATTGGCTGGATGATCACATTCAGAGGGTAGTGTTCAAAGGCTTGATGTCCAGATGGAGAGCAGTGACAAGTGGTGTCCCTCAGGGATCCCTACTGGGACCAGCGTTGTTTAATATCTATTAATGACATAGCCAAAGGGACTGAATGCATTCTTTACGGATGACATCAAGCTATGTGGTGCAGTCAACACTCTGAAGGGAGGGGATGCCATTGAGAGGGACCTTGACAGGCTTGAGAGGTGGGTCTATGACAGCCTCAAAACATTCAACAAGGCCAAGTGGAAAGTCCTGCACCAGGGTAAGGACAATCCTTGCTATCAATACAGACTAGGAGATGTTGGAACTGAGAGCACTCCTGTGGAGAAGGATTAGGGGTACTGGTGAATGAAAATCTGGACATAAGCCAGCAATGTGCTCTCACAGACCAGAAGGCCAACCATATCCTGGACTGCATCAAAATAAGAGTGGCCGGGAAGTTGAGGGAGTTGATTCTTCCACTCTGCTCTGCTTTGGTGAGACCTCAACAGGAGTACTGTGTCCAGCTCTGGAGCCCTCAGTACAAGAAGGACATGGACCTGTTGAAGCAAGTCCAGACGAGGTCTATGAAGATGAACAGAGGGCTGGAACACTTTTCTTATGAAGAAAGTCCAAGAGAGTTGAGGTTGTTCAGCCTGGAGAAGAGAAGTCTCTGGGGATACTTACTGTGGCCTTTCAGTGCTTAAAGGGGGCCTGTAAGAAAGATGGGGACAATCTTTTTACCAGTTCCTGTTGTGACAGGGCAAAAGGTAATGGTTTTAAATTCTATGATTTCATGATCTTTAATATATAACAATTGATCTGGATGGTCTTCAGAGTGCTGAAGGAAATGATATTAGTAACTCTCTTTAAAAACATAAAGCAGAGAAAAGAAAATAAAGATTGGTCAGTGTAAATTTAAAATGCATCACCGGAGAGGAAATTACTAATCAATACATATACGAGCACCTAGAAAATAACAGGATGATGAGAAGCAGCCAAAGTGGATTTTTCAAGAACTAATTACATAAAACAGATCTCTTTGACTCACTTAGCTGACAAAAAGGAAGCCATGGATGCTGCATATTTGACTATTATATGGCTTTTGATGTTTAAGATGTTCTCAACCCCTACAGCTTGGAGGAAGATGGGACAGATGAGATCATCATGAGGTAAGTGCAAAATTACTTAGTAGGATGATGGCCAGATTTGCAAATTACTCCAAAAGATCATTGTGAAGAAAAGGGGAAAACAGGGGGGAAAGTGTCAGCAGTATATTGGAATTAGTCTTTCAGCCTCAAATGTACCCTCATTTTGCCCATAGATCTATTGGCAACTTGAAATAATTACATTTGTTCACTCCTTTAAAGAAGAAGGCAGAAAATATGTGTGTATGGGAAGAGGGGAGAGATGTCATATGAAAGTCCTCCAGTTGGTCAAAGGCTGATACAAAGTGGACAGAGGGATGATCAGGAGGCAGGAAGGGCAGAAGGCTGCAGGGACTATTGCTTTTCTTCCCAAGCTGCTTGGACTCTGCATGCAGCTGGTATGAGTGCAGTGTCAGTCACTGCTTCATCTGTGTTCTCCTGTCTAAAGATTTCTGTGAAGCTTGCCCTTAGAAGTGTACAGCACAGGGGGAGGAAAATGTTGGTACCTTGGAAATTACAGATGAAAGCAGTATATTTTAAAAATTAGCATGGTATATCTATTTAAAATCACCAGTTTCACAGCTGTAAACACTACCTCTTTATAATATCTTTTATAAACAGGTTCTTAAACTACTCATGGGTTTCTCTTTGTTTCTCATGTAAAAAATGCAAAACAAATCTGAGACTTGAATGAGAACTCTTGAAGTAATAATATTACACTGATTTACCCCAGTTGAGTGACTATACCAAGAGTGTATATATAGGAATATAACACCATTCAGTAAAATCAAACACATAACACAGCTAAGCTACTCAGAGTAAGAAATTCATGTCTCTAAAGTGGTTTTAGTATTGTCTAGTGAACTGTAGTGGTTTGAAATATAGTTATTGTCATGTATTTTACCAGCTCCACAATCCTCATTTGTATAGATTGCCTTTCATACGAAAAATGCCCAGAACTGGTATTTGGAAAAAAAGAATAAAGTATTTATTTTTTCACACTGCTGGCATATTCATCAGATCAATGATATTGTCTTGATTTACAAAAAGTGTTCTATTATAATTAGATTGAATTATAATTAAAGAAAAGAAGGAAAAACTGAGTAAAATATAAGTATAAAAACTTTCTTTTCAGGGGAAGTTTGTAAAGAGGCAAGCAGTGAGGCAAAGGAGTACTGGACAGAGTCTCTGTGTAGAAACTGAAATCTCTCACAACATCAGCAAAGCTATGTCTGAATATAGCAAAACTTTATCACCATACATTAAAAAAAGCAGCAGTCAGTGTCGTGAAGGGATTGAATGCACAGTGGATATTTCCAGTATGCACAAGGAAACTTAGAGGAGACTTAGGAAAGAAGGAGGAGAAGGCAAGTACTGAATCCTCCATGGAACAAGGAAACCAGAGCCATCAGTCTTGGTCCGGACTAGACTAGACTAAACTATTTCAGTTGGAAGGGACCTACAACAACCATGTAGTCCAACTGACTGACCAATTCATAGAATCATAGAATCATTAAGGTTGGAAACAACCTTCAAGATCATCAAGTCCAACTGTCTATCAAGTATTATCAGGACCACTAAACCACTTCCTGAAGTGCCACATGTAGACATTGTTTAAACACCTCCAGGGATAGTGACTCCACCACCTCCCCAGGCAGCCTGTGCCAATGTCTCACCACTCTCTCAGTAAAAAATTTTTCCTAATATCAACCTAAACCTCACCTGGTACAACTTAAGCCCATTTCCTCTTGTCTTATCAATAGTTACGTGGGAGAAGAGACCAACAACCACCTCACTACAATATCCTTTCAGTTAGTTGTAGAGAGCAATAAGGTCTCCTCTCAGCCTCCTCTTCTCCAGGCTAAACAACCCCAGGTCCCTCAGGCACTCCTTATAAGACATTTTCTCCAGACCCTTTACCAGCTTTGTTGCCCTTATCTGAACTTGCTCCGGCACCTCAATGTCTTTTTTACACTGAACACAATGCTCAAGATGCAGTCTCACCAGTTCTGAGTACAGGGGCACAATCACTTCTCTACTCCTGCTGGACAAACTGTTTTTCATAAAGGCCAGGATGCCATTGACCTTCTTAGCCACCTGGGCACACTGACTGGCTCATGGTCAGCTGGCTGGCCACCAGCATCCCCAGATCCTTTTCCAGAGGGCAGCTTTCCAGCCACTCCTCTCCAAGCCTGTAGTGTTGCCTGGAGCTGTTGTGACCAAAGTGCAGGACCCAGCACTTGGCCTTGTTAAACCTCGTCACACTGACGTCAGCCCAGGACTGTGCATGTTAAAGTATATTATTAAGAGCATTGTCCAAAAGCACTGACAGGCTTGGGGTATTGACCACCTGTCTAGGAAGCCTATTCTCTTGATTTGGTTTCCAGTGAAAGGCTTATGGATTTCCTTGTCAGATAAACATTAAGAAGTGAGAAATTCATGGATAATACAGTAGAAGCTGCACATGCAACTTAAGGATAGTAATTCATGACTGTTTTTGTTACTCCAGTGGGATGCAAACACTGATTTCAAAATAAATGGAGTCAATAAGGTTGGGACAGGGATACAGACACTAAAGCACTGGTTTCATAGCTGTAACCATTACTTCTTTATAGCATCTTTTATAAACAGGTTCTTAAAATACTCATGGGCTTCTTTTTGGTAAAAAGGAAGAAAAAAACCAACCCAAACTGATATTTGAATAAGACACAGGGGATGAAGAACAAAAGCAACGTGCAGGTCTGTAGGACTAAGGCATTTCTGCTTAAAAGAAAACTCTTGTGGAAGACTACTGGCCAAGTTCTGGCAATATTCTAGGGTTAAACATGAGGATAAGTTACTTTCTTAATTAGGTGGATGAGGAAGAAATTTTTGATGATTTGAACATTTGCATGAAAGATTGTAAATATAGAAGACTTAATTTAATGTGAATTTCCTAACCTAGATAAAAACTTGTAATTGTATAAATATTTGCTTAAAAATAGCGTTTGGTGTACATTTGAGCAAATCTTATCAACAGTCCTAATCTTTACTTTTGGTTTAAAGCAAATTGCTATACTTTCCAGCATAAGAACAAATGTGTTATCATGAAGAGCTTCATCTGTATAGCTACACATTTACTAAGTTGCCAATTGCGCACACAGAGGTGGACACACAGGAATTAAACAAAAACAGAAATTAGTTTTGCAGAAGTTATTACAAATTATATATTTTCTTGCTACTGTGTATCTTTAGAGGTATATTTAACAGCATGATATCAGCTTTTCAAGTTTGAACAGCAACCAATTCTTACTAAAACTGTGAATTAACAAAAGAATCTTTAAAAATTCAGAACCAGATGGCAAAGAAGAAAGAATAGCTTGCACTTAATGTACATGATTTTTAACTCAATCTCAAGACATAAGAAGGTATGGCTATTTAATATTTGCATCTAGTATGTCTACCAAGTGCTATATATTTAGGACTGTCCTGTAGCAAAGCTAGATATGAAAAAGTATAGGCTGAAAACAGAAGGATGTGAAGTACCATACATCAGTTGATTTGGAACTCAGAAGAAATCACAAAACGGGAGGCAAGAAATACAGAAATAGTATCAATTAGTAGGAAAAAGGCTTTTATAAGAAGTTACCAGACAATATCTGGCTAGTTCTGAAGGCAGCTGATGGTACTGTTAAACCCCATCTATCATTAAAACAATGAATGCAAACAGACATTTACTAACATTGTGAATTTGCAAAGCAACACAACCTTTGGTGGTACAGGATGGTGAAACTTTGGAGATCTGGGCCAACAGAAAATGTACCAGCTGTTGAACAGGTGAAAACTGTGGACACATTTGGAAGAAAGGTAAAATATTTCATATTTTCTGTAACGTGAACTTTGCAAATTCTTCAGCAATTCTAAAGAGGTGAAAAAAAACTTCACAACCTCACAATTGCAGTCAATCCTTGTTCTGTCGAGCATATTTAATGAAAATGACAGAAAACAGAATATCTCATCTTTGTATGATTTATGGAGAACAGAAAATTCAGCTCTTTGCTGTAGTTCTTTCCTTCCTAGTTCTTCTAAGTTTCTTTTTTCAATATCAACTGTCAAAAATCAGAAACAAAGTACATACTGTAGTGACATTTTACTATTCCAAACTACTTCAAGGAAGAAGAGTCTTTTTTTCTAAGAAAATCAAAATGGTTTTGCCACCACTCACTGTATTTCACCTTTTTTAAAGCTTTCTATCAGCAGTTTTTACTTAAACACAGACAAGGGGAATAATAAGGTACCTTGAATAGTGACTGAGACAACATTATTTTAAGGTCTGATTTTTGATCAATCTGTTTTTTTTTGGTTCCTATTACTCTACATCTTGATTGCATTCAGTGTGTTTTGTTCTCTCAACAGAATGGAGGGGTGACTATTACATTTAATTCATAGAACATGCTGAACCTTGCTAATGCTCTACCCACCAGACTAACTTATCTATTTCAGCCACTTCTCCCTCTTTGGTCTCCAACCAGGGCAGCAGTTTTCTCTGTCACACACCTGTGAAGAAAAAAGGAGGGAAAAAATATAACAGCTTTATTGTATCTCTTCAGGCTCACAAATGTCTCTCCTTTAGTAGCAGTTCCAGGAAATTGTAAACATATATAAAGTCTTTTAGTTTAAGTACAGTATCTTAATTAAAAGTGCTGTCTCTCTTAAATAAAGCTCTCTCAACTTAAATCTAGCGACATTTTGCCCTGGTGGCAGGTATCCAGATCCATCGTTACAGCGCAAGATGATTCAGAGGCTTTCCAGCCCCACAAGACTCTTTATCAAAAACATGGCAGAAGCAGGAAGTAAAATGATGAGGGAATAATTGAAGCACAGGAGCTAAACATATCAAAACCAAGAAAGTAGACTCAATTAGTAAGTCAGAATTGCTGACTGAGGGAAACCTCAATACCAAAAAGCTTGGTATTACCCAATGGAATTCTGCAAAAATGGCTGATTGGCAGAGACGCAGAAAAAAGAAAAATTGATTCTATCTTCAAGAAAGGCCATGAAAGACACAGATTTCCCCTGAAGACTGTACTGGGCATTGATTGTTTTAGTCTTATCAGGCACCATTATTTTTCTGTTTACTTAAGATCTTGTAGTATTGTGATTAAAATCAAATGAACAAAACACAAAATTAATAACTTGGTGAAGTTTTGACAAAGTGAATGCTAACACTCACCTCCTTTTTTCCTTAGCTCTGATTTTGATTTATTTTTGAAAAAGAGTAATATTGTGAAATAAAGACTGACAGTCCCATTGATACCTGAAAATATGTTTTTCTTCTTAACTGCACATTACATTTTTCCAGATCTACCTCAGAAGATTAATAATGAGAGGTGCAGTCTGTCACTGTTCAGCATTTGGACCAGTTCAGTAGTATCTGAAAGCCAGTCAGACCTCTGCAGTGCTAAATTACTGGACCATATTTTTTTCCTTGATAAATACAACAGCATCAAAACTCCCATTACTGATTTGGTCTCAAACTGAGTCAAAGAGACAATGAGCTTTAGGAACTCTGCAGAAGTTTCTAACTAGTCTCTCCCATATTGAATCATCTCTGAAGGTTGTGCAAAAACCTTATAAAGACACTTCTATGATTACTGGACATGCCAAATCTGCTATAAAGATATGGAGAAGAATTCTGATACTCAGATTACCAGCCTACTATTTCTTCTGAAAGATGAACTACTTTCTATTAAAATACATATCTAATAGATACAAGTTGCTAGTTTTCTAAACTAATATAAAGTCCAGAGAAAATAGAGCTGTGTATTTGTTTCTGAGAGAAGCTAAGTGACATAAATCTGAATAAATTATCCCTTGATATATGTAAAACATAAAAGGAAGCTTTGGAAACATGAGGGAATAGAGCATTAAAAGCTTTAGGCACCAGGATATGTGAGAATATTTTCAATGCATACACTTCTATAAAGCATCAAAACTATTAGCATTCTTATTAGGGATTTGGTACAGATATTGTCAGACTGAAGAAGAGGAGATGAGGGACAAGCTATGTTTTATTCCATAGCGGTAACTGTTGTTGGATCCAAATCTGCCAAGGAACTAAGCAACAGTAATGCTACCAAAAGAAACACATAAATGAGATAACAAAACACAACAAGAAAAAAATCCAACCATGCTGGACATCCTTAGCTATTAGCCTGGCTTTATCCTTCCTGAATTCAGGAACAGCAAGTCTTCCATTTCCAACATCTGATCATATTTTAAAAGCATGCTTCTACCACCTCTTCTCACACTGATGAGCACCTGCATGATTTCCATTTTACCAGAGGAGCTATCAGTATTTCAAAGCACACCACAGCGTAAGCAGTGGTGGCATTAATGAATATCAATATTGGGTGGACTGATGATGCAGCACTAGCATGCCTGCTGCTTTCAGTAATCAGGATTCAGTTCCTTGCTCTGCCACCAGCTTCTACAGCATTGAAAAAGTTACATAAATTAAATCTGTTTGGAGGATGTAGATGGATGTGAGTTCTGTCTCACCAAGTTTAAACTGAGCACTCCGGAAGCTCTTGAGCAGCAGTAGTTAAGGTCTGATAAGCTAATATCCATTGCTTTTCAGGAATCATGTACCATGCCACATTAGAGAAGCCATTTGGTTTCTGTTCCAGAACTTGCTCATATCCTATCATATGATGGCACAGTGAGCTCATGTGGCTCCCAGTGATCTTATACTATTCCAATTTTTGAGTTAACATATTTTAAGAGTGATTTATCTACATTTGATACATGGTAACTCACCATAACTCACCATCTGTGTGCTTCTACTCTTTGGCAAAGTCAAACAGTAGGAGTTGGGTGAAGTTTCCCTTCATTCGTGATGTATTATTTATCACTGTGATAGCTAATAAACTACCCTAAATGGCTGGATTACACAGGCAGTTTCTGTGAGTCACCTGAAAGCCTTAATTGCCCTTTGGAAACATCAAAGACAATGCCAATTTGTCTGGTCAGGCTGTCATCAGTAGGAATTCTCTGAGCAAGTCAGGTGTGAGGTTGGGTGGTAAGAAGGGACAGCACTTTCATCTTGCCTGTTGCTTCACTTCAGTCTAATCCATACTGCCTTGTCCAAACCATGCTCCCTTTTTTTCTGAGAGGAAGCTATAGACATGCAGCTCTATAGCCCTTCCCTTTCATCTACACTGATGTTGTATCACCTTTCCTAAGCCTTGCAGTGACTGATCCTTGAGAGCAAGATCATGGGATTCCTTTCCCTTAAACAAAACCATTTTCTTTAAGCAGATATGTTACACCAAATATATGGCCATAATTTTTTTATTGTAAATATTTTGTTGTTGTTTGTTTGTTTGCTTGTGGGGATTTTTTAGACAATTATTATAGGAAAATATAATTTTTTTCCTTTCCTCATAGGAGCAGGTTTTTTATTTAATGACATATTTGGTGAATTTTTGCCTTCGATGTCATCTTTCTTCAATAAACCACTTATTTTTTTCAAAAAACATTTTTTCTTTCTGTCTGTCTCTGTCATGTTCCTCTTTGGTGCAATAAACATACTTATACTTAAAAGATCAAATCCTAGCAGAGATATTATTCTAATACATACAGCTGAACAACATCCACTATGCCTACATGGCACCTACATGGATAACAGAAACTGATGCGTTAGGGAAACACATAAATCCTCATATGTGTCAGGCTATTCCCTTTTCCACCTATTTTTCCATTAAAAGAAGAAAACAATAGGAACAGTATGATGTACTCTGACAGGGACTATCAGATGTGCTACCACTGAGTCAAGCATTCTTTAATGCTAGAATTTTAGGAATTATTTATGTGAATAGTCACCATTATGAATTCAGCTCTGTCTTTATACATTTCCTAGTAACCACAATCTTTCACACGTTAGTGTGAAGGGTTTTAAGCATCTGAACTGCTTCTGAATTGACCATATATTACATGTGGTATGACACAGTTTGACTAACTAAAATGTTTCCCTTGACTAGATGCCTGAGCTATGTGAGGAAGAAAATAATGATTAGTTACAAATGGAAAAGGAGAATTCTTGCTTTGTGCCACATAATTCTCATTTAGTGATACCTTTATGTACATGTTTATATCCATTATGTTTAATGGATAAACAGCACAAAAATTATGAAGATAAGTACATTCACAAGATCTGTTTATGAAAGCATACAGCACAGGTCACTGCTCTCCCTTTCCCTTCCCTTCTCCTAATATGCATTGTCAACCCATGGATGATGATGTAGAGATCTAGATGTGTTAAGAATTGAGAAATCTCTTGGGACAGCAGCACCTTGTACAGGAAGGAAAGCTGCACCCTAGTTATAATGGAGGTAAGATGCTAGAAGCAGAGGAAAGCCAGCAGGGACAAAGACTGATGAAACTTATAAAGCAGACATGTTTAGTTTTCAGTGAGCCTGTGAAAAGGCCAGCAATGAGATAAAAAGCACAAGGCAAAGGAAGGCAAATCGGAACACCTACATTGACAGCTTAGCTGTGTGTGCAGAGGGAGGACAAGCCTTTGAAGGCATTATTGATTTGGTCTTGACCTTGCACTAGGTCTAGTCCAAGTGGTTTCATTAGGAACGTCACTCTGTAATATCAGATACAGTTCAATTGGGTCTACCATTGTATTGGGAAAGTAGTTAAATAAATCCAGCATGATCATATGTAATGGTTAGAAAGACCAATACATAAAAATAAGAAAGCTAATAAAATAAAAGCAAAGTAAAATCTAAAAGGATAAATGTAAAAAGGAAGAAAGCAGGAGTTAAAAAATACTGTTTTGAAGACTAGGCAAAACTAAACAAAAAGATAATAAGAAAGCAAAACTCTCCATATAAAACCGCTGCATTGCTTAATAAAAATGTTTAAAAGGCTATCATACAGAAGATGCTGGCATTTTAAAATTGGAAAGCTTCCTCAAATGAGGACAACAAAAAAAATCCATAATACATAGCAGGTCAAATTGAATGAGGAAATTAAAAGAGCTAAAAAAGAATTTGAAGAGCATCTTGCAAAGGGTACTTGAACTGATAATGAAAAGTTATTAAAATACATCAGAATCAGCCAGCTAGGGAATTGGTGGGACTATTTGATGATGATAAGTGTAAATGGGGAACCCATGAATCATAAGACCACAATGAAGAAATTCAGTGAAATATTGTTTTCCTTTTTACTGCATTGACAAGATGCTGGGGACATTCCCACACCTTGTAAATTCTTTGTAGTAAATAGTTCAGAAGACCTGAAAGAACCTGAAATAAATACACAGGAAATATTGTACCAAATATCTCTAATAGTCAGTAGTTCAGCAAGAGAAGACAGGACTGACCCATGAGTTCTAAAGCAACCCATTTATGAAAATGCAGAACTGATGTCTGAAAGCCACCCCTGCAAACACCTTCCAGTGCCAGAAGAGTAGCATATCTACAAAATGAGTTCTAAAGGCAATCATGCAAACTAGGATCATTTAGTTTGACATATGTTCCTGGGAAGATGGTAGAAGTTGTATTTCACAGTGCCATCAGGCCTCTGTGAAAGGAAATCCTGCTCCACTAACCCATCAGAATTTGGGAAGATGTTAATCAGCACATGGACAAAAAGAATGTGGTGGAGAAAATTTCTTTGGGGAAAGATTCTTTTATGGAGACTTAAAGCTTGTGAAGGCAGGCCCATGGCACTTTTTTCAGAATAGAAGAAAGTTAACGGTGGCGTTCCTTATGGATGCTTGGACCAGGGAGCTATAATGTGTTGTAATTGATGTGTGTGCAGAAAGGAACCCAGGAAACACTCTGTGAACACTCCTGTGCCATGAAGAATTTTCCAGCAGAAATTCACTGTCTGCAAGACATCCTAGTACACTGTGTCTGAAAGTGGAGGGCAAGACTTCCTTACAAGAAAGTCTCCAGGGGATGAGTTAGATGTGGGTGGGCTATATACTATAGCACAAACCAGAAATGCTGGATGCAGACCACTGGGGAGGCTTTTGGAGTAGAGATTGTGAAAGAGATCCCCAAGCGTAGGGATGAGGAAGGGATGAGATCTACCCTCCTGCAAGATTTCTTGAAGTGGAAGAATGTTGAAGATTCAAGGCATCCTTTAGCTCTAGAGGCAAATAGTGCAGAAAATGCTATACAGGCCACCCCGCGCATGTGTCCTCCACAAATAATATTTTCTGCTGTCACCATTAGAGATGGACTGCAGGATGGGTCATTGGTCCCATCCAGTAAGGAATTCCTTATGTTTTTATATCCACAACAACAACAAAAAAAAAACCATAAAAGTTTCTCCCTTGGAATACCTTAGTTTCAGTACTCAGTTATTTCTAGAGGAGAACACAGAGAAGGTGTACTCAAAAACATTTGTTTCCAGTAATAGGTATTAAAATACATCTGGTTTACATCTCTTCTGAGATTTGAGGAGCCCATGTCAAACAGCTGTTTTTAATGTGTAACTCCTGATATTGTATCCCTGTAGCCTTTTCTGTCATTTCTGTGTTCAAAAGTATACAGAGGTGAATTTTGTATTTTAGTGTATTTTTAGAGGACAAGTCAGCTTGAGCTATTCATGTTTAGAATAAAAAACAGGTAGCTATGTTTTACATAACAGATCTTCTAATGAGACATTCTTTTTCTGTTGTAAACTATGAGGTGACTTGCTGCTGAAATGCTCACCTTAGTATGCAGGCTAAGACTAAAAGCAAACAGGGTTAATGCAGTGGAATCACTTCATGTGGTTGGAGCAGGGCTATGATCCTTTGGGTTGGAGAAGGGTGTATGGACAGGGGGTGAAGTGTTGGGGAGAAATGTCAGAGCTCATGAACTCTGCTGTCATATCTCCAATTCCTTCCACCCAGGGAAGTCCATGAGTCCTGAAAGTAAAAGAATTCATGGTGGCTTGGTTCTCTGCTCCCTGTCTCTTCAGAGACTGAAACTACTCACTGTTTTCTGTGGCCCTGATGTGCACTGCAGAGCTTGGACTTGAGAGCCCCGTATTTGGAGACTAAATTATTAACCCTTTACTGAAAATGTATCTGTTTCAAGGGATATGTGAGCTGTCCTTCCTCCACTGGCCTCCTATGGTAACATTCCCTCCTTGCCTTTCCCCTGAATTCTTCATATTCCTCCTGGAGCAGGTTCTTCAATTAGGACTGAAGCAGAGCTCCTTTAACCTCTTCCTTTATTTCCACTACCACTTTCCCTACTTCACTCTGATGAGTGACTAGTTTTTCCTGTGGGTGGCAGTCTAGGTGCCTAATTAAATTTATTTTTATTATCTTCAGTTTCTCTGCTTTTTGCAGCAACTGGTAAAGCATTATCTGCTCAAGATTGTACAGAATACCCAACCAGGGCAAATCAGGACCTTTAGTGACATAATTCTGCTTATATACTAAATACATAGTCTCTCAGATACAGAATTTCCTGATTAAATTGGTGTCTGCATATCCCCTGCAGCTGTAGAACTTAACACAAAACCTCCATAAGGAGAAGGGAAAGTAAAATAAATAAATAACTGTCAGTAGACCTTAGTAAAGACAGCTAATTCAAGGCCACAGGATGCCATCTTTACCTCTCTCCCCCTAAGCTGACATGGGATCACGAGCACAGCTTCTTACAAGAAATGATTTCTGAACATGCAGTTCAGCCTTAGCTTCTGCATTAAGCAAAATCAGAGCTGGCATTGTTAATTTGTCTGAACAGCTGGACAAAATAAGGTTAGATTTTTTCCATGTTTCAAAAAACACTAGGGGAGCTTATTATAAGAACCACTGTAACAGAAAGAAAACTGAAGCAATCAACGAAGTAGCTATTATGAGAGAGGAATCTATAGATCAATATGTTTTGTGCAGAACCTGAGACAGTGGACTGCAGCACTTCTTTCACATATACATTTTAGATAGAGCTTATTGTCTTACAGAATTTTTCTAGAAATTATGATTTTATTTCTGTAAGAATAATGATCTGAGAAGTCACTACTGACTAGTCAACTCCATCTCACATTTTGGGGAAACACTGGCCAATCACTGACAGATTTCCTAAAAGACAGGATAATTATGATAAAAACAGGGTATTTTTTCCTGAAATACATGTCACTGACAAAACATTGACTTGCAATTTAAATACTGGATAAGAATTTACACAATCAACATTCAGTACCTGGTTTTGCCACAATCTTTCTATATCATTGTGGGGAAGTATTTTGTGTGAGATTCAGGTCACTTCCTTTTTCCCACCTGTAAGATAGGTACCAAGTCTCTATCTGTTATCACTGGAAATAAAAGTGCTTTCAGAGGGCAGCTTCTCCTTTCCTAAAATGCCTAGCTTCTGGATGGCTAAAATTAAAAAGATGCTCTTCAGATCTCTATTCCTAGAGGGAAGAGAAATATGGAAGAATATTAAAAGCTGGGCAGTGCGGAGGATTTTGCACACAGGCAAATACTCAGTACTTATTACTAGCTTGGCTAGAAAGACTCTCTTCACATTGGTCCCAAGACACACTTTATACACCTCCAGGGAAACCTTGCTGGATTGAGTCTCTGAAATGCTTCTACAACAACACACACTGCATGGGGAATAAACAGGAACAACTATAGATCTGGGTGTGGTCACAGAGCCATGATCTCATTGAAATTACAGAGACATGGTGGGATGGCTTGCATAAGTGGAATCCTGTCATGGATGTCTATGTACGTTTTAGGAAAGGCGGAACAGCAAGGCAAGATGGAAGAGTTGCTCTTTATGTACAAGAACAACTGGAATGTATTGAGTTCTGCCTAGGGGTGATGAAGAACAAGTCGAGAGCTTATGGGTAATATTTAAGGGGCAGGCTAAAAAGGGTGACACTGCAGTGGGTGTTTTCTACAGGTCATTAGATCATGAAGATGAAGTTGATGAGGCCTTCTAAAGATAGCTGAAAGGAGCCTTGTGATCACAGGCTGTGGTTCTCATAGGGCACTTCGGTAACCCTGATATTAGCCAGAAAGGCCACACAGTGTGGCACATACAATCCAAGAGGTTCTGTCAGTGCAATGATAACTCTCTGACATAGTCAGAATTGTCAAGGAGCCAATGAGGAGAGGTGAGCTGCTGGACATTGTACTAATGAACAAAGAAGGTCTTGCTGGGGATGTGAAGGCTGGGGACAACCTTGACTGCAGTGACCATGAGATGGTGTCATTCAGAAGAGCTAATTGTGGCCTGTTCAAAGACCTACTAGGACTCTAGAAGTTAGGGGGTGCCAAGAAAGATGGTTAATATTCAAGAACCACTTATGCCACTGGCTTCCAGTGGGAATGGAGCACAAATGTTTCCTGTATGCCTGGAAAGATCCTTTTCAGAGAGAATGCAGCTCTGGTTTCCTCATGGGATGCCAGTTGGCTTGAACTGTCAGGTGGACTCCTCTCATCTGCTGGTAGTCTGTATTTCTGAATGTAGTCTATGAGGAAAATGGAATCATTTTAGATGGAACTCAATTTAGAAGGGAAGCAAGAGATTCCAAGAGCACCTTCATCGTCCTGCTACACCTTGAACTTTCCCGAGTATTATATGCCTGAGACCCCAGAAATGTGACTCCATGAGTAAAAGAAAAATGAAACTGAGCTTAAAGCTATTCATCTCAGCTTAAAGTTATTCTCTGCTGTGGCTGTCTTTGGGCTCATTTAAATTAACAGCTTCTTCTCTGATGTTTTATGTTAGTTAAGATGGTAATGATTTTCTTTCATAACTTCAGTCCAAAATCAAAGGACAGTCACATCTAGCTGCTCATTTTCCCAGATAGATTTATCCTGCTGAACTGGATGGATTTTCCTTCTTTTTCTCAGATAAGACATAAAATTGATAAAATTTAAATATGATTTGTTTAATTTAATTTATGATTATAGGCTTTTCATTACAACAAAAATTTAATGTCTCACATATGATGAAGACTGTATCTTTACAACACCCTTATGAAATATCCCATATTATGGGTACAGAATGGAGGTATAAGGGTTTTGCCTATATGTGATATTCTAAAAAGCATAAGCCTGACTTTCTTACACAGAAAACTGACCAAACCCAAGCTTATTGCATTGAGGTGGTAACAAGTCCAACTTCATAAACCTTTTTGAGAGAAAGAGTGTATTACATTTAGCTCAGCACTGCACTAATGCAGTCATAAGGCTTTTAGTCAGCTAAAAATTCTCAGAGCTAAGATTGCACATCTATTTTAGGTAGAATCATAGGATTAGAGCACATTTCAGGTTGGAAGGGACTTTGGGAGCTCTTTTCTTTGATTCAATTACCTGCTGAAAGTGGTGGAGTGAGCTATGAGATCAGAGTACGTTGCCCAGTGTTTTATCCTGATGGGTCTTGAAAACCTCAAAGGCTGGACACTGACAGATCTTCTGGGCAACATGTTCCAGAGTCTGATGGTGAATGATCTCATGGTGAATACAATTTTCTTCATATCAGGTTAAAACTCCCCTCTTCCAGTTTGTGACCATTGTCTTTTGTTCTCCTGTCATTCACTGTTATAAAGAGCCTGGTATGGACTTCTTGATGGCTTAAATTTCAGCTTAATATTCATTTGTATGATTAGTAATATATATTGCAAATTATGCAAAAGTGCTGGTACTAATTGAATCATTACTAACGCATTTATACAAATCTCTTGGAAAAAATCTTTCATTGAGTGCCTAAAAAACAGAAATGGAAACAGTATGTGATTCCAAGTTGTGTGCCTTAGCTATTAATCTATTTCACTACATTGGCAATAGCTTGTTTTGCAATGTCATATATGGTTCATAGTTGCTTTTCATAGACTATCCCAAGATGGAACCTCCATTAAGAGGCTGTTACTTTTCCCTCCTTTGCACTTTCCTTCCTCCTTTCATTTTCTCATTTTCTCTTTTATTTTATTTTTTTTTTATTCTTTTGTGGTTTTATTCCATCATGAAAGCTCCCCATTTCTGCCTCCTTTTTAAAGAGTTTTTCAAGAACAATTCATATCACCCTCTCTCTTTTTTCTTTCTGTTCTCTGCCTCAGGATGCCATTTTCAAATTTAACCCAGTATGGCTGCTCCTTCATTCTGACCTTTTTTTTTTTTTTTTTTTTTTTTAAATTAAATATTGCCTTGATGTGTGTTATAATATACACCCTTTTTCTCCTCTCAGTATTTTAGTAATGATTGGTCATAAGGATGACTCTTAATGTATTATTTTTCTTTCCACTTGAAGGGAGAGACATATTTTTGGTTTATTCCTTTAGAAAAATAATTCTTCTTAGTGGTAGCATTTTAACTTAGGTCTAGTTTAAAACTCAGTGTTAAAATGAACAATGTAGATAATATTATGCAATGTCTCTGTTATTGAATAAAATTTCACTAACAGATTTATGTAAACATCTTTAAGAATTATTATGACTGAAATTGTTTAAAAAAATCCTTATGTTCTTGTATAGAAATAGACTGTTTAAAGAAGAGAAGGGAAGGGAAGGGAAGGGAAGGGAAGGGAAGGGAAGGGAAGGGAAGGGGAAAGAGGAAGAAGAAGAGAAAGAAGAGAAGAGAAAGAAGAAGAGAAGAGAAGAGAAGAGAAGAGAAGAGAAGAGAAGAGAAGAGAAGAGAAGAGAAGAGAAGAGAAGAGAA
>JANHGN010019821.1:0-14493 GCA_024605025.1 Megaceryle maxima | reverse complement strand
GGGGGGGGTGGGGGGGGGGGGGGGGGGGGGGGGGGTGTGGGGGGGGGGGGGGGGGGGGGGGGGGGGGGGGGGGCACAAAAAAACATGAACACAAGTCCCTAAGCCCTAGTGCTCTTCATCCCAAGAGGGGACTGAGCACAGGGTTGGGGTTATGTGAACTCATCATCACATGAAGATGAGAACTAGGAAATGCTGGCTCTTTTCTTATATAGTGGGCATTCTGGAAAGCCACCACGAAGCAGGTACAGAGCAGAAGGAGTTTATTGTAATTGTAAAATTCCTTGCCACATTGTACTAATGTCAAAAATTTTGAGAAGTGATTTGATGAATGACTGAAACTAGGAAGTATCAAGGATTACTAAAAGCCAAGGTACATCTGACTATGAAGAGACAAAAAGCTGGTTGCTGGCAGGGTTCTTCACATTTTTGTTAACTACTCTTAGATGACAGTTGGAGAGAGTACATGAGCTTTTTGGATCTTAGGTTTCACACAGTACAGCCACTGTCACTTTTACTTGACTGTTACATTCTCCCTGTTTCTGCAGAGATGGTCTTTTTCCTGACAGCCCAGAAGTACAGATAATCTTGTAAAAAAAAGAGAATCTATATAGGCTTTGGAAGAGTTGTCATAATTATTCAGCCTTAAAAGTTTTCCTTGTAATTGGAAAGTAAACTGTAGGGAATAATAAGCATTCTTTTGCAATGTGTGTTTCTTTCTGTCTGTTCCTGTGGAGCTATGAAGGTAGGTTAAACCTTTTCCAGATACTGTTTGTTACACTTTTTACATGGGGTAATCTGTCTTGTTAGGTAATTCTTCCCCTCGTCTGCAGCATGTCCTTTTTGGCCTGCCTTTTTTTCTTTGCACATAGCTGTACTGTTGATTGATAGTCAGTATTGGAATACCAGGCAAGGAGGGATTGAGACAAGAGTTCTCTGAGGTATCTGAGAGGACTTGAGGCGTGGTCTAAGCCATTTTTAACAGATGGTCTAGAAATGTGTCTTGCATTTCTTGGGCAGGATGAAAGGTTCAGTTTGGTCCAGTTAAAATTATGTAATTTTTCCTTCAGTGTCTAAAGGGCTTTAAAAATGTTTTTGTTGCTTCTGTTTTCTTCTTGTAGCAGACTTAATGCAAATATAAATCTCTGAATTTGAGAGCAACTTATTTATTTATCATTTATAAGCTTACTTAACAGTTCTCAAGTTTCAGAGGCTGTTGTGATGACTGGAATCAATGGTGTTTCCTTCCAGGTTCTGAAAACAACCCCCAGACACTGCTGTTTTCTGCGACTTGTCCACGATGGGTGTATGATGTAGCAAAAAAATACATGAAAGATGAATATGAACAGATTGACCTGATTGGAAAGAAGACTCAAAGGACCGCCACGACTGTGGAAGTGAGTGGTTCTGCTGCAGAGCAGTTCAGGTTTTGGGAACGTGTGGCCTGGATGAAACAGGTTGTTCCTTGACTTTACAGATGCGGGTGTGGAATGGCTATTCATGTGCCTATCACACGCAGTTTTTAAGCAAAGCTTTCATCTGCGGGCAATAGTTTTCAAGCTTAAAAAAAAAATAAATAAATTCTGCTTGCTTTCTTTGTCTGTCCTGTGCTTTGATATAACAGAGGTAGTTACCATGTTTCATTCCCAAACAGCACTTGGCTATACAGTGTCGCTCATCTCAGAGAGCAGGAGTTCTTGGCGATATCATTCAAGTCTACAGTGGCAGCCGTGGGCGGACTATTGTCTTTTGTGAGACCAAAAAGGAAGCAAACGAACTGGCTATGAATGCTTCACTCAAACAGGTACTGGGCTCTGAATGGAGAGCAGCAGTTAGGGGTATACAGGGGTTGAATGCCCTGAAGTAAATATGACGTTGCAGCTGTGTGGATGAAGTTGTTTCTGTGGTGCTTATAACAATAAAGCCTTTCCTAAAAGTGAAATTTGCATTTAAAATACTCTCTTGGCTGTGATTATCAATTTATTACTTTGGCTTTAAAATCATGCAGCAATCCTTGGAAAATATGCAGCTTATGCGGAGTAACGAGGAGATGTAATAATGTTCATCTCTTCTTTAGTGTCAATCTGTTTTCTGTAGTGCCTAGCAATAGGACAAGGAACAGTGGGTATAAACTTGAGCATAGAAGTTTCCACCTCAACATGAGGAGGAACTTCTTTGCTGTGAGGGTGACAGAGCACTGGAACAGGCTGCCCAGAGAGGTTGTGGAGTCTCGTCTAGAGACTTTCCAAACCCACCTGGATGCATTCCTGTGTGGCCTGCCCTAGGTGATCGTGCTTTGGCAGGGGGGTTGGACTCGATGATCTCTAGAGATCCCTTCCAACCCCTGTCATTCCATAATTCTATGATTAGTAAAGAGGAGCTAGTGTAGTGCACATACTCATCTCATGTTAGTGTGCTTTTCAAATTCCCATCTCTTAATGGCATTTATTCTTTCAACAGTCAGTACTGAGGAAAATCAAACTCATCTGGTAGAATGGAATGTCTTGTTGCCCTTGGAAGGTCATTTAATAGTTTGTTTAGATTTCAGGTGATAACGCTGAGCAGGTTTTCTGTGCTTGATTGAATTATTGCCTTTTCTATTTTGAGCATGGGGAAAGGTATTGGGGTGTTTTTTCAGAGAAAATCCTGTTTCATACTGAATGCTAATTTATGGAGAAAGGGCAGTGGTTGGGAGTATGTTGTTTGCCCAGTATTTGGTAAATGTCATATAGCATCTGCGTTAAAATCTTCCAGCAACAATTTTTGTTTGTTGGCCCTGCTGCTTTAACAGTAAATCCAATTACTTTATTCCTGTGTTGGTATGTGATGACTTTTTCTGTTTTGCTAGTAAGTTGTGCTTTAGTGTGTTACTTGTTTGAATTCTGAGCTTGTGACTCTCCCCTTTCTCCTTATCAGACACTTGATCTGTCTCTTGTCCCATTAAAAGTAGAGGTTGTTCAGATAACCTTCAGGATTTCTGAATTCCCTGAAAACATCACTACAGCTTCTGGGGGTTTTGGGATGGCTTCCCAAGGAAGGGAGCAGAATCTCCTGCTAGCTCTTGACAAGCACTGCTTAAGTAAAGTTGCTTCCACTTGTTCCAGTGGAAGTGAAAGCTGAACTGGCCCCTTTTGTTACGTCAGGCTGCAAATTGTCTGCAGTTTGGTAGACTATAAATAATGTTAGGGTAAAACTACTGCTTGTGAGTATTACTGTCCCAGAGAAGGATCACATCTCAAAGTAGGATGCTTTACATTCCTTTGGTATCACCTGTGTAATTATTTTCTATTGCTCTGCACAATATTTTAGGGTTTGTAATTGAAAGTCTTTAGGCACTGCAGCCTAGGCTCCCCTCCTAAATGACACATCAATGGTTTGTTTCACTGACAGGATGCCCAGTCATTGCATGGTGACATTCCACAGAAACAGAGAGAAATTACATTAAAAGGCTTTAGAAATGGTGTCTTTGAAGTTCTGATTGCAACAAACGTAGCTGCCCGTGGTTTGGATATTCCCGAGGTTGACCTTGTTATACAGTGTTCACCACCAAAAGTAAGTCATTTGGGAAAACTAAAATTCTGTGGATTTGTGGTGGTTTTGGTTTGTTGGTTGGTTTTTGTTTGTTTGTG
This sequence comes from Megaceryle maxima, assembly GCA_024605025.1. NCBI lineage: Eukaryota > Metazoa > Chordata > Aves > Coraciiformes > Cerylidae > Megaceryle > Megaceryle maxima. The sequence continues at coordinate 10,867 of JANHGN010019821.1, read as the reverse complement.
GGTTTTTTTGGTTGGTTGGTTTATTTTGTGGGGGAACAGTCAGTTATTTCTTTGTTTCACCAGAAGTATGTTCTGATTCATAAATTAAGTGGAATTTTTATAAATGCGGGTCTACTATTTCCTAGTTGAGCTTTTATCTTGGAGTTTTGATTAGAGTGATGGGTTTTGGTTACTCTGGAAAGTTGTAAGATAGCTTTTGACATTGTTTCATCATTTCTGAATCTTCTGAACGTTCTTGAGTTCTGTAACAGTTCTAAAATAATTCTGCCTTTTTTTTTTCTTTTGAAACTTGAGTGGAGCTTTTTATTTTGACAAAATTTGATGTCAGTAGTGTTTATTAAACCTGAGGCAGCGTACCTTGAATTGGGTAGCACATGCAAACCCAAGTGGTTTGTGTGGAGTTACAAGTTTGGTTATAGAGACATAATATATTGCTCCTTAGGCTTCTGAATTAGAATTTAGCTTGTGTTTTCTCTGTCTCACAATGTATAAATGTCAACAGTTTAAATGACATAAGGTGTTTCTGATGTTAATCTGCATTTCTGAAGGATGTTGATTCCTATATCCATCGTTCTGGACGTACGGGTCGAGCTGGCCGGACTGGGATCTGCATTTGTTTATTTCAGAGAAGAGAAGAGGATCTTCTGAGACAAGTTGAGCACAAGGCGGTGAGTTGTACCTTGGACCTCTGTTTAATGAAATTATTCAGCTCCTAAAAAGCCTCTGCCACTTTTAGACTTTGTAATCATTGACTGTAATAATTGGCTGCTTATGAGTGCAGTATGGGACTCATGTCATGCAGTCTGGTAGGCCTAAAATGTTGGTATTTGGCTTTTTATCAGCCTGTTCTAACGTCTCGTGCACGTTTCCCCATATCAGCAGTATTCTGTCAGCAGGCAGGCTGTGACAGGAACGCATGGAGGAGATCATGCCTCGCATTACAATCTGCATGTGTGTAAATTGAAGTAGCTCAAGATTAACAAAGGCAGGAACTTAAAGAAAAACTTTCTCTAGCTTTAGAAGTAACTTTAAGTAAAGACTGTGTTGATGCTCTAAACAGTAAGTGGCTAGAGGTCACAGCAATGTTACTTAGGTAGGGTTGAGTTGTAGAGTGCTGAGAACACTTACTTTGTTTTCTTGATTTCAGGGGATTACATTTAAGCGTGTCGGTGTTCCCTCTGCTACAGATGTAATTAAAGCTTCAAGCAGTGATGCCAAAAAGTAAGTTTATTTTCCTGTTCTTAAAAGATGGCTAGAGATCTTAGCAACAGTGATGCTGTTGATGTAAAGCTTTAAGGGGTCAGACCTGTATGTGAGCGCATATTTGCTGATGTCTTAAAAAATCGGATGGCTTGCACACAGACACTGACATGTTTTCATAAGATGGTATCAATAAACTTCTGTATGCTTGAATGTAGACCTTTTCATAGAACGCAGTGTTCTCCAAGTTGTTGCAAAAAGTAACCTGTGTTTATATCATCAGAAATCAATAGCAAATAAGGGAATTACTGTCCTTTTGGGGAAACTGATTTTTATCCACTCAGCAGCATGTGAAGAGTGTCACTTAGTATAATGAGGACTTACTCTGCAGTAGTGGGCGTGTTGTAGCCCCATCTTGTGTTTCTTTGTATCGTTTTATTCTGAAGGGCTGTGGTTTTCCTTCCACATAGCTTTGCTCCCCCATCAGTGGAAATTGGATTGACAGATACTATTCTAACTAGTGAGGATTTGGCCAGTGTCAAGGACATCATGGACAGGGTGTTGGATTCACCATGTGCTGAAAAATGGTGAACAGAGCTGGTGTACCAAAAATATCATTAGAGAAGCAGCTGTTCTCAGCTTCCTAGTTTGTTTTCACTGCCTCTCCCAGAAATAACCAATTTAATTGGCTTGCACGGATGGCAATTAGTGCCTTGCCCCAGCCCAGCAGTGGCATTGTCATGGTACGCTTCTCTTCCTTATGAAGTAGAAACAAGGGATTCTTGGTTTTACATGCAACAATTTCTTGGTGATTCTTTGGTATGGCCTTAGCAATGTTGGTATTTTTGAGCCTTCCCTTGAGGTTTTTATCAGTTCTCTTAAACGTGCTGCATTGTACATCCTCAGTATTGTACATGTCTTTCGAGAGGTTTGGCTTAATGAACAGAGGAGGGAATTCAGCATTTTGAAGGTGTGGAGTTAAATGTGTGGTAGTGAAGCATGAGCATGGTAGCCAAGGCATTCAGAGATAATTTGTTAATCTTGAAAGCTGTCTGAAGTCTGTTTTAAATGTGACTGCACTTCACACTGGCCTTTGTTGAGCTTCTAAATCTTTGTTTCAACCCTGTAGGTTGTTGGAGGCCATACCACCCTCTGCAGTAGACTACTTCAGAAAACCTGCTCAAGAGCTCATAGATGAAAAAGGGGCAGTTGCTGCTCTGGCTGCAGCTCTAGCCCATATTTCTGGGGCATCTTACATACAGCAGCGCTCCTTACTCAACTCAACTGCGGTAAATAACGTTATTCCTGCGTTAACAGGAACGGATAAATGCACTGCTTGTGTCCAGTCCTGGTGTAACATCTTTTTCTCAGGTTCTTTCATTAGGGTTTCTGAACTGTTATCCCCAGCTCCTGGTTTGTTGCTTATTCCTTAACTGAAATCGGCTCTTGATGGCACTCTGCAGGAAACCAGGGGAACTCTAAATCAGTTGGTGAATTTTCTTGTAATGAGAGTTTAAAGAATTTATCAGGAGATCTAAATGACAGAAGACTGATACTCTAAGAGAGTTTTAACTAATGACATTTTACAAGCTAATAGATTGGTTTGTGCTATTGTAGTTTTCCCTTTCCAGGAAGCTTTTACATTCCTGTAATATTTCAAGTAAGTCTCGCAGGTGATTACCTGATTTCAAAGAAATCATGACAGAAAAAAAAGTATAGCCCTTCCTTTTTCTAATGCATTTAGGGATATCTTGGCCCAGTTCATTGCATGTTAACACAGCTTTGGAAGTGGCTAGTGACTGGACTGTGCTTCTTCTATCAGTTTGGGGGTTTTTAACCCATTTTCTAGCGGTAACTTTCTGTATGTGTTGAATAAATGTGTTTCTGCTTCTGTCTAAAATACAGAAATGTTATTTGCCTTTATATCAATGAGCAGTCCTAGGTTATATGGATGCCTTCAGCTTCTTAGGAAGCTTTTAGTTCCTTCACTTTTGGGAAGCTGATTTCTTAGGATTAAATACTATACAATAACAAGTTACTCCATAGCTCATCAATGAGTGAGTTACAGGCTGTCTAACCACATTCAGTCTTGTAAACATTTTTCTTTTGTATCTTGAAGGGCTTTGTGACCATGGTGTTGAAGTGTTCAATAGAAATGCATACCATGAGCTATGCCTGGCGAGGACTAAAAGAACAGCTTGGTGAGGAAGTAGATGCCAAAATATCTGCAATGCGCTTCCTCAAGGGGAAGATGGTAAGATGGCTCGGCCTTGGGGAAGGGGGGGGTGGTGTGCATATGGCCAGTTTTTGCAGTGATTGAGGCAGGAGTTCTGAAGTACCAGTCTAGAAATGTTGATACTTCACTCCATTGTTACTCAATTTCATTTCTCAGAAGATGGTAACCTATCACAAGTGTCCCCCCACCCCCCAAAAAAAAAAAAACCACCACACAAACAAAAAAACCAAACAACCAAAAAAAAAAAGTTTAAAAGACACTTATTTGAATGGAAAAGAAAAAATTGTTCCTAAATGATAATTCAAAGACTTCTCTCGTAAAATAAAATAATAAAAAGCATCAAAAAATATTTATATATAGTGGGACTGATCACTGTGACCTTTATTCTTTCATTGTGAACTCATGCTGACACTACCACTGCACTGCAGAGGCAGCTGTAAAATGGGGCAGTGCCTTACCGCCCGGCCTGAGGAGTACAGCATTCTTCTGTCAGCCTGTCTCCTGACATGTCTGACACTTGTCTCCTGGGCAAGTGTGTACCCAGAGAGCTTGTGATGCCAGATGTCTTACCTTACTTTTAAAGAGGCTGATTGCAGGCAATGCTGCTGTCAGCACAGGGCACTAGAATTTGAGTTGCATTTTCAGCCTTTGTGTTTTAACTGCTTTTTTTTTCTTCTTCAGCTTATAAAAAGGTTCCCCCAAAAGACCATGATTTCTTCCATTTCTGGTTTCTACACTTAGTGTGTATGAGCAGTTGCAGGTGCTGCCTGTCTGGAGTGATGTGTCTCTGTTCTTGGATATATCTTTGGAAAGCAAATACTTTTTTTTTTTTTTTTTTTTTTTTTCCTGTTATAGGGGGTGTGCTTTGATATCCCTGTTGGCGAACTAAGTAACATACAGGTATGTTTTCATAGCCAGAATTGGCTTTGGAACCTGGTGATTTGAAATTTGGTGGTTGACTAAAACATTGAATATGGGGTGGTTTGGGAGGTTAAGGTTTGTGCTTTAATAAGGGCGTTGCATAGAGTTATTAGAGCACAGCAGTCATTGGAAAATACCCTGTCACTTCTCTCTCAGCTCTCACTATATTACCTGATTTTATTAAAATAAATCCAGTGTTCTTTGGCTGCTCTGGGTTTTGCCCTCTCCAGTGCATTTAAGAGTTAATCAGTTTTCTGTCCACTTCATCACATCCCTTTGTGATTGTCACAAGACAGTGAGTTGTCTCCCAGGAGGGATCTGCTGACTTATTTCAGCAGGGGTGGGATTTGTCTAGAGATGCCTTTGTATTCAGTGCTGCTTTTCATGATAGAGGGTGCCTTGGACATGCTTTCAGACACCTAAAGTACTGTTGCATTGGTCTTGTTTAGGAACGGTGGAATGACACCAGGCGCTGGCAACTGTCAGTGACAAAGGAATTGCCTGAGCTGGAAGACTGCTCCCAGGAGACAGGAAGAGGGTCCAGCAGGTTTGGAAACGGGAGGCGGGGCGCCAGTGGCAGCTTCAAGAGAAACAACTGGTTTAAGAATGGAAACAGAGGACATGATTTTAACAGGTCACTTGATTGACCTGTGGTCAGATCTGGGACTGTTCTGATTTTTATTAAAAAGTAAAAGCCTGTTAGGCATTCCTCCTTGTCTTTATTGCATGATAAAGGAGCCTGTCTTTAAGGATGGCTAAAAATCACATTTGCAGAAATGACTGTGTTTTTGGAAGACTTTTCTTTTTGCCCAGCAAACCCTCTGCTTTTGTTTTCCTGCTGTTAAACACCAAAGGTATCCCAGGGGGCAAATGTTTCACTGGAACTTGCTGGAACAGCTCTGTGGGGAATTGATCCTCTTCCAAACATGGATAGTTACCGCACCCTGCCTGCCTCTTCAGCATCCCCTGCGTTTAAAAAAATCTTTTTCTAAAGAATGTATTTTTCTGGAAAGCAAAACAAACCAAAAACCCCACAAACAAACAAAACCACCACGCAGGGAGCTCGTCACCCTTCCTTGAGAGCAAGCGCCGTCTGCTGACTCTCTGCTTGGTACCGTTTGCACTCAGCCTCCCTGAGCCGGGCTGTGGGGAAAACCGCTCGGCATTTGCAAGGGCAAGAGCGGGGACCCCAGGCGGACCCCTCCCCGCACTGGCGGGAAGGAGGCTCCGATGCGGCCGCCATGACGGCGACGCGGGGGGAGGGAGGGGCGGGGACGCCCCCGCAGCGCGGCTGTGATTGGCCGGCGGCGTGTTTGGCGGCGGCGCGCGTGACGCGTGAGCGGCGGACGAGGGAAGATGGCGGTGCCCGGTAGCAGTTGGGCCGCGGTGTGCGAGAAGTTCCGCACCGCTCGCACTCTCTCTGCCGTGGAATCGCGCAAGGACCCGGAGACCGAGCCCTATCGCTCCAAGTACAGCGCCCGGGCGCTGCTCCAGGAGGTCAAGCAGCTGCTGAGCGCGGCCGAGGAGGGCGGCGAGGCGCGGCTGCTGGCCGTGCGGCGGGCCGTGCTGGAGTACGAGCTGGGCGTCAATCACACCGACACCGAGGAGCTGTCGGCCGGCGAGGAGCACCTGCAGCGCTGCACGCAGCTTCTCCAGCCCCACCGCCTCTCGTCGGACTGCATCTCCCTCTACATCCAGGCCCAGGTGGGCTGGCGCTGCGGCCGGAGAGGCTGAGGGCTCCTCCTGGGAGGCGAGGGAGGGGCTGGGCTGTGTCCGTGGGCCGTGCAGTGTGGTCTCTGCAATGGGTCGCAGAAGCATTCCTGGCACTTCGATCTCTTGCTGGGTCTGCCTTGTTTAATAATAATAAACACCAGCAATCCTGGTGGTTTATTTCTTGCTGGAAGAAATAATTCGCAGGTTGCAGCTGTGGAGAGATGCTGTTCTGCTTTAAAGTAGCTGCTGATGCATCTGGGCATGCAGAGCATCTATCAGTGTGTTCTCTTAATAGGAATTGGGTATTGACAAAGCAGTGTGCTCTCCGGGATAGACTGAGACAGAGCTTGTAAGAACTGAGCAAGAATAAATTGGTAGAGCTCCTTGGGATGTCCAGAACTTATTTGTGATTTCTTCCCTGTCATTTATTGTCAAAGTAAAGTTGGGAGATGCTTTTATTTATGCAATATCCTGAAAAGGTAAATTGTGCACAAAGGTTGACTTTTCATCCTTGCCTATTATCTCTTAATCCATTATATTTTACTCCAGATGAGTAAGTACATTTTTGTAGGGCTAGAGGTAATAATATTCACCTCTATTCTGAAGAAAGTAATACTGTTAACAAAATCAGTTCTTGCTATATGAAGATGTGCCAATGCTCAACCATTCCATCATGACAGCTGGTGGATAGATGTCTGTCTCTAGTTCAAAAAGAGCAGTTATTTGATGTCTCTGTCAAAAATGGCTGTTCTAATTAGAAATTTAATTGGAAAAGGCTTGGTAGTACTTTCTTGGCAGACATTGCAAAATTGTCAAGGAATTGTGTGTTCATGTGGAAAGGCACGAAGTGAACAGTGACTTGTCTTACACTGGTTAAATTAACAGAATTATCTGGAATTGTGAGGTTTCATCTGCTGGTTGTCCTTCAGTGTGATGGTTTGGGTAGAATGCTGCAAGTCTATTACACATAAGATTGCTCAAGCAGCCAATGAAAATAAGGTAACATCTTCCCAGTTTGTGTTCCTGGTGACTTGTTGCTTTTATGGCTGACAGCCAGGGATTGCACTGTGCCTTTGAACAGGTGTGTTGGAAAGCAGTACTCTTTTTTCTTTAAAATAGAAAATTAACTCTATCCCAGCCAAACCCAGCCCAACTAGGCAAATGTTTGTATGTTTTTTCCTGTTTGGAGGCCTTTAGGAAATGGCAAGCTAAAAGTTTCTGTGTTCTGCAAGTGAAGTGCTGTGGTCAAACAGTGAAAAAGCCAGTTGTTGTCTGGCGCTGTCATCAGGCATATGGCTCAGTGCATGGTGGTAAATGAACGTGTCCCTGGCTTTCCATCCCAAGAGCTCTAAAAGGCTTGAGTATTTCATTAAAACCATTTCTGATCTAAAAGCCGTAACTGTCAACAGTGGCTGTACTTCTCATTTTCTAGGATGTATAAAGTATGTTGTCACAGCACTGACTTGTATTTTGAAAGAAGGAACATTTCTTTTTCCTTCTGGGTCTGCTTGTGATTTCTGAGTTTCTGCATAAGGATGTGTGTCACAGTTTCTGTCTAATTAAATTTGGTCCCTTCTACTGCTTGGCCTCAGGCAAAGTATTTCTGTTCATAAACATCGTGCCGTGTGGTGTTTTCTTATAAAAATAATAAAATAAATTGAATGTAAAGGAATGGGGCACAGGGCTGGCACACAACCACACGTTCTAGATCTTTTGAAGGATTTTTTTTTTCTTTTTTAGCCCTAGTGGATTTGGTGACAACGCTGCCTAGGAATTAAATTAGCACATCAAACATAGATTGCTATTAATACCTTTGTCTTGCTGATAAAATTAGAGGTACTTTCTGTAAAAGGTGGGTTCCCAGATGCAATAACCTTACTTTGTACGTTGCTGTAGTTTAAATTTAGAGGCAGTAATCTGTAGCTTTTGTATCTTAATGCATTTTTTAATTTCTTTATTGTTGGAAATACGCAAGCATTCATTCCTAGCATATATTTTTTTCCCACTAAATTTTTCTGCAGAGACATGGTGACAAATTTCTATTTCCTTGTCTCTTTTTATTATATTTGTATGTGATATAAAAGGTGCGTGGATCAGATGCAGAACATACTGTGTGAAAAAAAAAACCAACCCACCTTGTTATTTGAACACACCAGTCCTTATTTAGCAGAGTAAACACAGACAGTTAAGTTTGTGAGGTGACTTTTCTACATATTTGCCACTGTGTGGGAGCCCTCCTTTTTGAGCAACTCTCAAAAAAAATGAATGGGGGCAATTTTTGCTTTCTGAAACCCGTTGTATTAGAACACGTACCTGTAAGGATAGAGACTAATAAATTGTTTGGAGAAAATGTGTAATGTAAATAGAGCATTACGGGAAAATAACAGGTTTGGTTTTCCTTTACCTCTAGAACAATCTAGGTATCCTGTGGTCTGAAAGGGATGAAATTAAAACTGCGCAGACTTACTTGGAATCTGCAGAAGCCTTGTATAATCAATACATGAAAGAGGTACTGTGCTTATTAATATTGTGGCTGTTATCACTTACATGTGAGTTTTAGTAATATTTGGGGGGAAAAAAAACCAAACCACAAACGTATGAAAGAACTTGAGTTTCTGTGCTTTACCTTGGCTGCTGCAATACTTTTGGAAAGTGATATGACTTGTATGGGGAGCATGGGAAGAGGCAAACCAGAGGAGCACTTCTTAATTTCAAAATGGGCTTACTCAGGAAAAATAATTTTGCTTAAAAATAATGGTCTTTTTGGAAAACTCTTTTGAATTGATCATCCAAAGTTGAAGCCAGGTAGAATTTGGCTTTTAATTAAGATTTTTCTTAATCTTTATCTCAGAAATGCTGTGAAATGTCAATCAGTTGCTTTCAGTGGGAAAAGGAAACAAAATGGCAATGCGTGCATGGTTTGCTCTTACTGTGCCCAGCATTGCCTAGAGACAAGTATTTATGCTCCATATCCAAGAGGACAGTCTTATAAACAGCTAAACCTCTCCTGCATATTAAACAACCTTTCGAGTTGTGGATTCTGCTGTGTATTGACAAAGACTCCCTTGTGCTATTAGTAAGCTCTTTGCAAAGCTGTTCCTAGGCTGACTTGCCTCAGGGACAGTTAGTGAGTGTGCTAAAAGCATTTATGGCCTTAAAGGAGCAGTATCTGTGTCTCAGGACATCTATAAAGGTTGGATGGAACTTACTTTCATTAAATTACAGTTCAGGTTTTAGACGAGCTTGGTTTATAGCGCAGATTATTCTCAGGGAAAGTTTAGAATGGGTCGGTCTTTATTGGTTTGTTACCATATTCCCGCCATGGTAGTCATGCTGGTCTACAGTGACAGGAGAGGTAGTGGATCCAGAAAAAAAAACCCACTTGTGCGTGCTGGAAAGCTTGTCTGCTTATTTTCTGCTCTCTGGATCAGTTGGTCTAAGTAGAGATACTACATTTATCTACAGACCCTCTCTAATTCCTGATATAAGCCTAGCATACGAGGAAAGGCCAAGAGAACTATGTTTGCTCAGCCTTGAGAGAAGAAGGCTTAGGGAAGACCTTATCACCGTGTTCCAGTACTTAAAGGGTGGCTACAAAGAATTCAGAGACTCCCTTTTTACAAGGAGTCAGGTCAAAAAGAGATGGGGTAATAGGTACAAATTAAAACAATCATCCATTGGAATAATCTCCCCAGGGAGGTGTTGGAGTCCCCAACATTGGACGCATATAAGATTCAGTTGGAGAGAGGGTCCTGGGCCATCTTGTCTAGACGGCCAAGAATGCATGGGTCAGATGATCCTTGAGGTCCTTCCAACCTGGTATTGTAGGATTCTGTGATACGTGCAGGCAGGTGCGATGCTGTTAGCTGCCACAGTGCCTCTAGAAGATTCTAGCCCTTGCTCCAGTGATTATAAAATTGAACTGGTACTACCATATATTTCAGTAGTTTAAACAACACTACCAAATACCTCACATTTTTTATGGACGCTTCTACAACAGTTAATTTTTGTTAGTAGTAGCTAGTCAATATTTTTCCTGAGGCTTTGCAGCTTGACTCCCTAGTACGTATATGACTGTCAATAAGCCTACATCACACTACTTGTCACATTTTTTCCCCCAACGTTTTTTTATTTGGCACTTATATTTCAGGTCATTATATAGTCAAACATAGCTTTGCTGAAATACTTTTTTATTATGACTGTTCTTTAAGGGAACTAAGGTAAAAGACTGGGTTTTGTCACTTTGGATTTGCATCGCGTTTCTTTGAAAATACTGAACTGTATTTGATGTTATCTACAAAGAACTAACAAAATTTAAAAAAAAAAAAACCCACCCCAAAACCCCAGGGCATGGAAGAGGTTGTCTAACTGCTTTATGGTTTATAAAGAGGACTTGAGTTCCTTTCAGTGGTGTTTGATCTTCAGGATTTATACAACCATGTCAACAGTCATCATTCTTAAAGTATAAAAATGTGAATATACTTTTCTTAACAAAGCCTTCCTTTCTGGGAATCTGTCGTAAACCTTTCATGATTGAGGTGTTTTCCTGAACTGGTGAATTTAGTTGTTTACTAACTGGGTCTAGTTAACTTACAGATGGGATTTGGGTTATTTTTTATCCCCTAGAGCAAAACCAAGGCAATTGCAAGAATAAAATTATTTTAATAGAGATAAAAAATCCTTTTGCTTTCTACTCCTAAATCTTTCTGATTTATATCTGATTTATATATTTACATATATTTTTATCCCTACAGCCCCCGGGCGGGGGGGGGGGGGGGGGGGGGGGGGAGAGGTGTT